>ONZH01024461.1:0-235620 GCA_900303285.1 Rhinella marina | reverse complement strand
GCAGCAGAGAGCATTGATGGAGTACCAGATTATGAATCCACGCGTGCCTCCAACTCAGCTCCCTCAGTTTGCCAACCACGAGTGGCCATGGATGGCAGACATATGCGATGTACTGCGTATCTTTGAGGAGTCCACCAAGAAGGTCAGCAGCGAGGACGCTATAGTGAGCGTAACCATCCCGCTCCTATGCGTCCTTAAAGAATCGCTCTTCGCAATAAGGGAGAACGCATTGCATGCAGAGGAGACGGGGGTAGGAGGAGACGCAACGGAGCTACACAGTCAGACCACACTTTTGTCTGCTTCACGGTGGCAGTTGCAGGAGGAGGAGGATGAGGAGGAGGGACGACGTGGAGGTGGCTGTGGAAGAGGAGGAGGAATGCTGGCGGCGAGGGTAGCAGTCAGGCTGTGTGCGTCCCATTGGTTCAGCGCGGATGGGGCGGAGAGGAGGCGGAAGAGGAAGAGGGGAAATGGCAAGTGATCCTTCTGGTGGGGGCAGTGAGGTCATGGCCTATTCAGAGTCTGGCACACATGGCTGACTTCATGCTGGGCTGCTTTTCCCGGGACACACGTGTTGTCCGGATAGTGGAGAACAAACTGTACTGGGTCTTCGCAATCCTGGACCCCCGGTATAAAGATAACGTCTCTTCTTTTATTCGTAGAGGAGAGGACGAATCGATTGCTGGAATACCAGAGGGAACTCGTGCAGAACATGATGGAGATTTTCCCACCCACCATCGCTGGCGGCAGAGAGGAGAGGGTCTCCCAGAGTCCCACAACATCTATCAGGCCCACAGCCACCAGGGGAACACTCTCCAAGGTGTGGGACACGTTCATGGCACCCCCTCGTGCAACTTCCATCACTGCGGGGCCCGCTATCAGCAGGAGGGACAAGTATCGGCGGATGTTGCGGGAGTACCTGGCAGACCGTACCCCTGTCCTCCCCCGATCCCTCGGCGTCCTACACTTACTGGGTCTCCAAGTTGGACACGTGGCTGGAACTGTCCCTGTACGCCTTGGAGGTGCTTGCCTGCCCTGCCGCCAGCGTGCTATCAGAAAGGGTGTTCAGCGCAGCCGGGGGCATTATAACCGATAAGCGCAGCCGCCTGTCAACCGACAGTGCGGACAGGCTGACGCTAATCAAAATGAACAGCAAGTGGATTGACCCGGACTTTGCTTCTCCAACCGTGGAAAGCAGCCAAAAGTGAAGTGCCATCTGTATGAAGTGCCATTTCCTCCTCCACCTCCTCCTCCTCCTCCTTAACCGCTGTAGAATTGCTCCGTAAATAAGAAAAATTTATATATTTATGGCTCACCTCTTGGGCCTCCACAAAATGTTTAAGAGGTCTCACCTCTTGGGCCTCCATATAATTTTTAACAGGTCTCACCTCTTGGGCCTCCACATAATCTTTAAGAGGTCTCACCTCTTGGGCCTGCCACAAAATGTTTAAGAGGTCTCACCTCTTGGGCCTCCACATAATTTTTAAGAGGTCTCCACCTCTTGGGCCTCCGCAAAATGTTTAAGAGGTCTCACCTCTTGGGCCTCCACATAATTTTTAGAGGGTCTCACCTCTTGGGCCTCCACATAATTTTTAAGAGGTCTCACCTCTTGGGCCTGCCACAAATGTTAGAGTGTCACCTCTTGGCCTCCAAATTTAACAGGTTCACCTCTGGGCCTCCACATAATTTTTAAGAGGTCTCACCTCTTGGGCCTCCACATAATTTTTTAAGAGGTCTCACCTCTTGGGCCTGCCACATAATTTTTAAGAGGTCTCACCTCTTGGGCCTGCACAAAATGTTTAAGAGGTCTCACCTCTTGGGCCTCCACAAAATGTTTAAGAGGTCTCACCTCTTGGGCCTCCACATAATTTTTAAGAGGTCTCACCTCTTTGGGCCTCCACAAAATGTTTAAGAGGTGTCACCTCTTGGGCCTCCACAAAATCTTTAAGAGGTCTCACCTCTTGGGCCTCCACAAAATGTTTAAGAGGTCTCACCTCTTGGGCCTCCACATAATTTTTAAGAGGTCTCACCTCTTGGGCCTCCACATAATTTTTAAGAGGTCTCACCTCTTGGGCCTCCACAAAATGTTTAAGAGGTCTCACCTCTTGGGCCTCCACATAATTTTTAAGAGGTCTCACCTCTTGGGCCTGCCACAAAATGTTAAGAGGTCTCACCTCTTGGGCCTCCACAAAATCTTTAAGAGGTCTCACCTCTTGGGCCTCCACATAATTTTTAAGAGGTCTCACCTCTTGGGCCTCCACAAAATGTTTAAGAGGTGTCACCTCTTGGGCCTCCACAAAATCTTTAAGAGGTCTCACCTCTTGGGCCTCCACAAATCTTAAGAGTCTCACCTCTTGGGCCTCCACATAATTTTAAGAGGTCTCACCTCTTGGGCCTCCACATAATTTTAAAGAGGTCTCACCTCTTGGGCCTCCACAAATCTTTAAGAGGTCTCACCTTTTGGGCCTCCACAAAATCTTTAAGAGGTCTCACCTCTTGGGCCTCCACATAATTTTTAAGAGGTCTCACCTCTTGGGCCTCCACATAATTTTTAAGAGGTCTCACCTCTTGGGCCTCCACAAAATGTTTAAGAGGTGTCACCTCTTGGGCCTCCACAAAATCTTTAAGAGGTCTCACCTCTTGGGCCTCCACAAAATGTTTAAGAGGTGTCACCTCTTGGGCCTCCACATAATTTTTAACAGGTCTCACCTCTTGGCCTCCACATAATTTTAAGAGGTCTCACCTCTTGGGCCTCCACAAAATCTTTAAGAGTCTCACCTCTTGGGCCTCCACAAAATGTTTAAGAGGTGTCACCTCTTGGGCCTCCACATAATTTTTAACAGGTCTCACCTCTTGGGCCTCCACATAATTTTTAAGAGGTCTCACCTCTTGGGCCTCCACAAAATCTTTAAGAGGTCTCACCTCTTGGGCCTGCACAAAATCTTTAAGAGGTCTCACCTCTTGGCCTCCACAAAATCTTTAAGAGATCTCACCTCTTGGGCCTCCACATAATTTTTAAGAGGTCTCACCTCTTGGGCCTCCACAAAATGTTTAAGAGGTCTCACCTCTTGGGCCTCCACATAATTTTTAACAGGTCTCACCTCTTGGGCCTCCACATAATTTTAAAGAGGTCTCACCTCTTGGGCCTCCACAAAATCTTTAAGAGGTCTCACCTCTTGGGCCTCCACAAAATCTTTAAGAGGTCTCACCTCTTGGGTCTCCACAAAATCTTTAAGAGGTCTCACCTCTTGGCTCCACAAATCTTTAAGAGGTCTCACCTCTTAGGGGGCCTGCACAAAATGTTTAAGAGGTCTCACCTCTTGGGCCTCCACATAATTTTTAACAGGTCTCACCTCTTGGGCCTCCACATAATTTTAAGAGGTCTCACCTCTTGGGCCTCCACAAAATCTTTAAGAGGTCTCACCTCTTGGGCCTCCACAAAATCTTTTAAGAGGTCTCACCTCTGGGCCTCCACAAATCTTTAAGAGGTCTCACCTCTTGGGCCTCCACAAAATCTTTAAGAGGTCTCACCTCTTGGGCCTCCACAAAATCTTTAAGAGGTCTCACCTCTTGGGCCTCCACAAAATGTTTAAGAGGTCTCACCTCTTGGGCCTCCACATAATTTTTAAGAGGTCTCACCTCTTGGGCCTCCGCAAAATGTTTAGAGGTCTCACCTCTTGGGCCTCCACATAATTTTTTAAAGAGGTCTCACCTCTTGGGCCTCCACAAATTTTTAAGAGGTCTCACCTCTTGGGCCTGCACAAAATGTTTAAGAGGTGTCACCTCTTGGGCCTCCACATAATTTTTAACAGGTCTCACCTCTTGGGCCTCCACATAATTTTTAAGAGGTCTCACCTCTTGGGGCCTCCACATAATTTTTAAGAGGTCTCACCTCTTGGGCCTGCACAAAATGTTTAAGAGGTCTCACCTCTTGGGCCTCCACAAAATGTTTAAGAGGTCTCACCTCTTGGGCCTCCACATAATTTTTAAGAGGTCTCACCTCTTGGGCCTCCACAAAATGTTTAAGAGGTGTCACCTCTTGGGCCTCCACAAATCTTTAAGAGGTCTCACCTCTTGGGCCTCCACAAAATGTTTAAGAGGGTCTCACCTCTTGGGCCTCCACATAATTTTTAACAGGTCTCACCTCTTGGGCCTCCACATAATTTTTAAGAGGTCTCACCTCTTGGGCCTCCACAAAATGTTTAAGAGGTCTCACCTCTTGGGCCTCCACATAATTTTTAAGAGGTCTCACCTCTTGGGCCTGCACAAAATGTTTAAGAGGTCTCACCTCTTGGGCCTCCACAAAATCTTTAAGAGGTCTCACCTCTTGGGCCTCCACATAATTTTTAAGAGGTCTCACCTCTTGGGCCTCCACAAAATGTTTAAGAGGTGTCACCTCTTGGGCCTCCACAAAATCTTTAAGAGGTCTCACCTCTTGGGCCTCCACAAAATCTTTAAGAGGTCTCACCTCTTGGGCCTCCACATAATTTTTAAGAGGTCTCACCTCTTGGGCCTCCACATAATTTTAAAGAGGTCTCACCTCTTGGGCCTCCACAAATCTTTAAGAGGTCTCACCTTTTGGGCCTCCCACAAAATCTTTAAGAGGTCTCACCTCTTGGGCCTCCACATAATTTTTAAGAGGTCTCACCTCTTGGGCCTCCACATAATTTTTAAGAGGTCTCACCTCTTGGGCCTCCACAAAATGTTTAAGAGGTGTCACCTCTTGGGCCTCCACAAAATCTTTTAGAGGTCTCACCTCTTGGGCCTCCACAAAATGTTTAAGAGGTGTCACCTCTTGGGCCTCCACATAATTTTTAACAGGTCTCACCTCTTGGGCCTCCACATAATTTTTAAGAGGTCTCACCTCTTGGGCCTCCACAAAATCTTTAAGAGGTCTCACCTCTTGGGCCTCCACAAAATGTTTAAGAGGTGTCACCTCTTGGGCCTCCACATAATTTTTAACAGGTCTCACCTCTTGGGCCTCCACATAATTTTTAAGAGGTCTCACCTCTTGGGCCTCCACAAAATCTTTAAGAGGTCTCACCTCTTGGGCCTGCACAAAATCTTTAAGAGGTCTCACCTCTTGGGCCTCCACAAAATCTTTAAGAGGTCTCACCTCTTGGGCCTCCACATAATTTTTAAGAGGTCTCACCTCTTGGGCCTCCACAAAATGTTTAAGAGGTCTCACCTCTTGGGCCTCCACATAATTTTTAACAGGTCTCACCTCTTGGGCCTCCACATAATTTTAAAGAGGTCTCACCTCTTGGGCCTCCACAAAATCTTTAAGAGGTCTCACCTCTTGGGCCTCCACAAAATCTTTAAGAGGTCTCACCTCTTGGGTCTCCACAAAATCTTTAAGAGGTCTCACCTCTTGGGCCTCCACAAAATCTTTAAGAGGTCTCACCTCTTGGGCCTGCACAAAATGTTTAAGAGGTCTCACCTCTTGGGCCTCCACATAATTTTTAACAGGTCTCACCTCTTGGGCCTCCACATAATTTTAAAGAGGTCTCACCTCTTGGGCCTCCACAAAATCTTTAAGAGGTCTCACCTCTTGGGCCTCCACAAAATCTTTAAGAGGTCTCACCTCTTGGGCCTCCACAAAATCTTTAAGAGGTCTCACCTCTTGGGCCTCCACAAAATCTTTAAGAGGTCTCACCTCTTGGGCCTCCACAAAATCTTTAAGAGGTCTCACCTCTTGGGCCTCCACAAAATGTTTTAAGAGGTCTCACCTCTTGGGCCTCCACATAATTTTTAACAGGTCTCACCTCTTGGGCCTCCACATAATTTTTAAGAGGTCTCACCTCTTGGGCCTCCACAAAATGTTTAAGAGGTCTCACCTCTTGGGCCTCCACATAATTTTTAACAGGTCTCACCTCTTGGGCCTCCACAAAATGTTTAAGAGGTGTCACCTCTTGGGCCTCCACATAATTTTTAACAGGTCTCACCTCTTGGGCCTCCACATAATTTTTAAGAGGTCTCACCTCTTGGGCCTCCACAAAATCTTTAAGAGGTCTCACCTCTTGGGCCTCCACAAAATCTTTAAGAGGTCTCACCTCTTGGGGCCTGCACAAAATCTTTAAGAGGTCTCACCTCTTGGGCCTCCACATAATTTTTAAGAGGTCTCACCTCTTGGGCCTCCACAAAATGTTTAAGAGGTCTCACCTCTTGGGCCTCCACATAATTTTTAACAGGTCTCACCTCTTGGGCCTCCACAAAATGTTTAAGAGGTGTCACCTCTTGGGCCTCCACATAATTTTTAACAGGTCTCACCTCTTGGGCCTCCACATAATTTTTAAGAGGTCTCACCTCTTGGGCCTCCACAAATCTTTAAGAGGTCTCACCTCTTGGGCCTCCACAAAATCTTTAAGAGGTCTCACCTCTTGGGCCTGCACAAAATCTTTAAGAGGTCTCACCTCTTGGGCCTCCACAAAATCTTTAAGAGGTCTCACCTCTTGGGCCTCCACAAAATCTTTAAGAGGTCTCACCTCTTGGGCCTCCACATAATTTTTAAGAGGTCTCACCTCTTGGGCCTCCACAAAATGTTTAAGAGGTCTCACCTCTTGGGCCTCCACATTAATTTTTAACCCGTCTCACCTCTTGGGCCTCCACATAATTTTTAAGAGGTCTCACCTGTTTAGCCTCCACACAATTTTTAAGACGTCTCACCTCTTGGGCCTCCACAAAATTTTCCTTGAGCCTCTGGCCAGCCCACGGCCTCTTCCTGCCTTTTGCGGTCCTACGCATCCCTCAACATCCCCACTGCTTTACCTGCTAGACATGACACTGGGCCAGGTCGGGTCACTGACATCTCTAGCGCCAACAATTTGGGCATTTTAAGGCTTCTGCATGTGTTTGAGTTGTTTTTACATTTTAAAGAAGACATGTCTGACCACATTTCACACACACACACAATGACAATTAGGGGTGGGGTCTATTTGCTTTCCCCCTTGCCTATGCCATCTGTGGTTGTCATAGGCAACGTGATTTTAAGGGGTGCAGAATTTCATCTTCTTTTTTGTCTAGTTTGGCTTGGGGTCCATGGCAATGTAGAGGAAAGAAGGTTTCCTTGTATGGTCTCACTTTACAGAGAGGTTACATTGTCTTTGGAGTGTATTGTTGAGAGGCTGTGATAGTGGCGTAATAGTGCGACTTGGGCGCGTTATATGCACCCAGACATGCTTCCCCTGCTGTCCCAGTTGCATTCCAGCAGTGTTGGCATCCTTTTCTGAGGTTTCAGGGTGGACTTGGTGACCTCCAAGTGGTCGAATTGAGATTTCCAAGTGGCGAGCATTTTTTCCCCATAGACTTTAATGGGATTCGATATTCGGTCGAATAGTCGAATTTCGCGGTCTATTCGAATCGAATTTCGAACTTTCGAATATTTCACTACTCGCTCATCTCTAATAAAAAGTAAAAAATAAATTACTAATTAATAAAACTACGAAAATAAAAAGAGCAATACATAAAATAAAATAAAAACTCATACAAACATCCCGCCCCTTTTTCGTTCATAAAAAATTATATATATATATATATATATATATATATATATTTATATATATTTATATATACGGTATATTAATTTTAGCAATAGTATAGTGAAATTTGTGTGTGTGAAATATACAAACACACATTTTTTTGTTTAAAAATCGAGGTATTCCATTTTAGCAATATTTTGTATATAATATTTTTTTTAGAAAAGTAATTCCTCAAGACCTTAGGGGAACAACATAAAAAACTCACTTTGAAGGGGCTTGTAATGTTTTGGTGCTGTACAAAATTTATCTGGCAGTACAGTGCCATAGAACCAGCAATAGAAAAATAGACGGCTAAAATCCAAAATGCGCTCCAGGCTTCTGAAGTATTGCGGTGGGCACAGCCAGTAGATAAATTACAGAAATAGTGTCCATTTTCAGAGTACAAGCATACGGTAATGGTTTTAGAAATGTTTTGTCTTGAAACCTTGTAAAAAATTGATAAAAAAGAAAAATATAATTCTTTCATAATTTTCAGTTTTTCCTTAAATATATATTTTTTAAAAATACTAATCCATAAACAAAGGTCTAAGATGTCCCATGAAAATACAATATATATAAAATACATGTAGGCTGGCTCAGAAATGAATCGGTTATTTACAGTTAGATAGGTCCATTGCTACTGAAAAACTGCCCTTTTAAGGAAGGGGGATAAACACTCTGGTAATGAAGAGGTTAAAATATCCAAATGTCGGGTATATCAGATATATCCTTGTTTCCATTGCTTTGCATTTATGAGACTGTGGTTTCCAGTGAACATTTGTGTTGAAGTTGCTTGTGTTCAAAAAATGTTATTCTGCGGTTCCTGAAACGCAAAGGCCGCTCCCCACTTACATGGGTTCTCACAGTTTAAAGGGATTCTCCGGGAATTAAAAAAATGAAAATACTTAAATATTACTTTATTATGAATATATTCCCAAATACCTTTCATTCGTTGTAACGGTTCATTTTGTCTGGGGAGCAATCATCAGGGGCAATAAAATGGCCACCCGTCCTATTAGTACACATAAAACCTGTCCTAATCACACAGCTGGACAAGTTACTTCACAACACTGAGGTAAAGAGCTGCCTCATCCTCCTCTCTGCTCTATTTGTCAGGGATTATGATCCTGAATACAGCTGATAAGATCTGCAGCTGAATCTCTGTAGGAATGGAGTTCATAAGGAGACATACAGTACAGAGAAGAGGCGGGGATGTGGACAATGAGCAGCAGCACTTGTATGCAGTCTCCATTACCACAACACCACACTCATGTCTCCTCATGAACTCCATTCCTACAGATATTCAGCTGAAGATCTTATCATCTGCATTCAGGACCATAATCCCTGACAAGTAGAAGAGGAGGATGAGGCAGCTGTTTACCTCAGTGTTGTGAAGTAACTTGTCCTGTTGTGTGATTAGTACAGGTTTTGTGTATACTAATAGGACGGTGCCCATTTTATTTCTCATAATGATTGCTTCCCAGACAAAACAAGCCATTATAACTAATGACAGTTTATTGGGAATATATTTATAATAAAGTAATATTTACGTATTTCAGTAATTTTATTTTCTTAATTCTTGGAGAACCCCTTTAATTCTCATAAAATTCTCTTTAATCCTTCTATGAAAAAAAACATAAGGAATATAAAGAATTTTTACCAAAAGTATTTACCTAAGAATTAGAGTTGAGCGAACGTGCTCGTAACGAGCACTGTAGTGCTCGGGTCCCCTGCGCTCGCATGGGCGCAGCCATCCGGATCCATCCTCCTCACCCGACTGCAAGTCAGTGGGGACGGATCCGTTTGGTATGACACACTCATGTGTCATACCAAACGGATCCGCCTCCATTGTCTTACAGTCAGGTGAGGACGGATCCGAATGCCTGAGGCCATGCGAGCGCAGGGGATCCGAGCACTACAGTGTTCGTTACGAGCACGTTCGCTCAACTCTACTAAGAATCCATGATTTTACTTGGACTTGAACGGTAATTGAGACTGTAAGTGCTGGTGGCCCAAGGAACATGCGAAAATACTTAAAGGGGTTCTGTAGTTCTTTAAAACTGATGATCTATCCTCTAGATAGATCATCGGCATGTCGGACCCCCGCTGATCAACTGTTTGAGAAGGCAGCGGCACTGCAGGAGCGCCGCGGCCTTCTTTGTGTTTTCCTCAGGCCCAGTGACGTCACGACTAGTATCACTGGCCTGGGAGGGAGTAACCTCCATTCAAGTGAACAGAGGTTAGCCGCGCACCAGGCCAGTGATACTAGCCGTGACGTCACTGGGCCTGAGGAAAACACAGAGAAGGTCGCGGCGCTCCTGCAGCGCTGCTGCCTTCTCAAACAGAGGCGCCGATCAGATGCTGATGATCTATCCAGCATGGGGAGGATGTCTGGATGCATCTTGGACACCAAAGTCGCTGCTATTAACTATGATGTCCGAATATTACGCCACTTTTACGGAATGACAATAATACCCCCAAAAACTGAAGATAGCATTGATTTTAGAGGAAATATTGTTAGGAAACATATATTTACTTGTATATAAAGCGCAAGTAGCACCACGCCCTCACCCCTAATGTTTTACACAGTCAGATCAGCAGCAGGCACTCGCCCCGAATGTTTTACACGATCAGTTCAGTAGCAGGCACTTGCCTCTAATGTTTTAGATGGTCAGATCAGCAGCAGACCCTCACCCCAAATGTTTTTGAGTGTCGGCAGCACTGAAGGTCAACTTGTCAGGAGGAGGACCAGAATGAAGAAGTGGAAGAGAAGGTGGTGGACGATGAAATCACTGGCCCAACATGGGAAGGAGGCAAGCTGAGCGAGGACATCAGTACAGAGGGGGAGGGATCCGCAGCACCGCAACAGGCTGGAAGAGGCAGTGGGGTGGCAAAAGGGAGAAGGAAGGCCACACCAACAAGTGTGGACAATAAAAGAATTGTCATTTGCAACCTGTGCCGTACCAAAATGAGCAACCAAAACCTACACCAATTTGCCTGAGCTGCTGGTGAAGGTGCCCATTTCCGAAAGTCACCTACAGCTCCCGCTGGTCTGGCAACGCTGCAGCAGCGCTTACATTTGCCAGCTCACTGACTGCTGTGCGACCTGAGCACGCGCTGGAACTCTACCTGCTCACAATAAAGACGGACAGAGCTGCATGTGGAAAAGGTTCTGATAAGCGGCCTAGTGTCACAACTAGGAGGGAAAAGTTTAGTAAAATGGTAAAAGAGTACCTGACAATGTCAACATCCTCAGCGATCCCTCTGTGCCTTATAATTATTGGGTGTGTAAGCAGGACACCTGGAGGTGCTGACCTGCCCTGCCGCCAGCGTTTTGTCGGAGTGGTTATTTAGTGCCGCTGGGGGCATAATAACTGCTAAGCGCATCCGCCTGTCAACTGAAAATGCTGACGCTAATCAAAATGAACAAGGCCTGGACATAAAGGAACTTTAAATGTGGCTTTTAAGGTGTATTGAATACACTGTATTTCCATGAACCCCTTCCTTTTCTCGTCCTCTTCCTCCATTATATCAAACTGCTTATTAGGCTGCCCTCACCTTTAAATAGTTAGGAGGTTCACCAGCAGGCCCTCACCCCTAATTTTTTTAACCTAAAAAATTAACCTCACTCTGGTCCTCCTCCTGACATGTTGACCTAACAAGAACCTGTCTTGCGCCGCCCTCCAAACTGAGACATGAAGCTAGGAGTTTTGGATGACTTTTAGACACTGTTTCACTGCGCCCACCGTGCACCATCAGCAGCACGCCCACTTCCCTGTCCCTTACTGCTCGACTTGCGCATACTACATGGTATATATGCAAGTTTGTCAAAAGGTCAGTTGCGCAGATTTTTTTTAGTGTATGAGCAGAAAAATTTAACCGAATGAGCAAACGTTATGCAGCAGACGCAGCGCAAGTAATGTCACATACCTGTGCTGCATGTGCAATATAACCTTTTTGTATCCTAAATACCTGATATCCAGTGTATTTTTTTCTGCTGTTATTCATATAATGTATAACGTTTGCGAAATCAGGCACAGATAGTGTAGGAATAGGATTTGGCTAGGCAGGGCTAGTTGTTCTGTTGAAAAGACCCAAAAGTCCTTTTGTTATATCTGGCTGCAATATTGTTATTCTTGATGGTCAAAATTTGCGCAAGTTTGCCTAATCTTAACACCAGCTGCGCAGCGTGTGCAGTACGATGTTTGTTTCTCCTATATACCTGACATTTATTGCGTTTCTTTCTGCCGCTAATCACATTGACATTACATGTGCAGGACAATGTATGTTTCTTCTATGTACCTGACATTTATTGCGTTTCTTTCTGCCGCTAATCACAGTGACATTAAAGAACGGCTAAAGAACACAAGGAATGGACATTAGACCAGTGGAAATCTGTGCTTTGGTCTGATAAGTCCAAATTTGAGATCTTTGGTTCCAACCACCGTGTCTTTGTGCGACGCAGAAAAGGTGAACGGATGGACTCTACATGCCTGGTTCCCACCGTGAAGCATGGAGGAGGAGGTGTGATGGTGTGGGGGTGCTTTGCTGGTGACACTGTTGGGGATTTATTCAAAATCGAAGGCATAGTGAACCAGCATGGCTACCACAGCATCTTGCAGCGGCATGCTATTCCATCCGGTTTGCGTTTAGTTGGACCATCATTTATTTATCAACAGGACAATGACCTCAAACACAGCTCCAGGCTGTGTAAGGGCTATTTGACCAAGAAGGAGAGTGATGGGGTGCTATGCCAGATGACCTGGCCTCCACAGTCACCAGACCTGAACCCAATCAAGATGGTTTGGGGTGAGCTGGACCGCAGAGTGAAGGCAAAAGGGCCAACAAGTGCTAAGCATCTCTGGGAACTCCTTCAAGACTGTTATGGAATACCATTTCAGGTGACTACCTTTGAAGCTCATCAAGAGAATGCCAAGAGTGTGCAAAGCAGTAATCAAAGCAAAAGGTGGCTACTTTGAAGAACCTAGAATATAAGACATATTTTCAGTTGTTTCACACCTTTTTGTTAAGTATATAATTCCACATGTGTTAATTCATAGTTTTGATGCCTTCAGTGTGAATCTACAATTTTCATAGTCATGAAAATACAGAAAACTCTTTGAATGAGAAGGTGATTCCAAACATCTGGTCTGTACTGTATATTGCAGCAAAATATAATAGCCCTTAAAAGGGCTTTTGGGTCTTTTCAAAAGAAATACTATGCCTGCCTAGCGTTCTTCTCTCCCTACACTGTCTGTCCCTCCTTGCAGCAGCTTTCCCTGACTCGGTATGAGCCGGTCACATGTCATGATGACGCGTTCCCGGCCATCCAAACAGTGTAATGCCAGATTACAGTGAATGCCAGTACCTCCCCGCACACTAATTGGCTAATTAGCGTGCGGGGAGGGGACTTGAGCATGGCGCTCGAACAGTGCGTGGCCGAACACCGCTTGGTCCCGAGCGCCACCATGTTCGGCCGAATACCATATTCGGCCGAACACGTTCGCTCAACACTACTAAAGACCAAAAGTTACTGTGATTATCATACAATATATTCTTATAAAAGGCACCACAATGGGAGCTTAGGCTTCGATGGTGCACATTATTATGATTATCTTATAGATGCGCTCTATTATTAGTCAAAATCACATTAAATGGGTTGTCCGAGTTTCACTGATCCCTGATCCTCAGGCCCTCACCTCTGGCGTCTGTTTATAGGCTGCAGCAGCATGTAACTGCTAAAGCCAATCACTGGCCTCAGTGGTATATGACGAGAGGCCAGTGATGTGCCATATTCAGCTATGTCGCTGTCGCAGCCTGTAAACAGAAACCAGAGGTAAGGACCGGAGTGGCGCTGGAAACGGCCTGGTTTCCAAATGGTGAGCATCTTTTATAATTTTATCACATTTAGGGGCACTGGGGAGATTTTTATATAATCTAGAAAGCCCTTTTATGTTTTTTTTGTTTCCTAGCCTATTTTTGTCATGTTGACTTACTGAAACTCTAGAGTGAACAGTAGAGGGTGCAAGTAGATTGTCAGGAAAAATCATTAACACGTGCCTGTTCCAAACAGCAATGAGTCCATCATAAAAATGCAAATATTATTAAGAAACCGAGGAATAATTTTCAATACAATGCTGTGGGGTAGATTTCAGTTCCTGATGCATGGACCTCCCAAGATGTGGTACAAAGACATAAAACCCCCATAAAACTGATAAACATATCCTGCATGATAAGATGCATAGATATATGGATGAACATGGCAACAATTAAAGGGGTTGTCCGGGTTCAGAGGTGAACCCGGACATACCCAGAATTTCACCCAGGCAGCCTGCCTGACAAGAGCATTGGAGCATATCATGCTCCAAGGCTCTCCTTTGCCCTGCGCTGAATCGCGCAGGGCAAAGGCACATATACTGTATTCCTACAATGGTTACCTCTGTGTGCCATATGCATCCAATGAGAGAAAGAGCAAACGTAGCTATATGCATCACACTAATTAAAGGGTGTGGTGATGTGTTCTGTAGCATTGGAAGGGGTGTATATTTCCCCCAGGTTCCTCAACTGGGTGAGATAAATAAAGTCCACATAGATGGCGTCGGTTTCAGCAAAGTTGCTGGAGCTATTTTGTTAATAATAACAGGGCTGAATTTTATTTGGATTGGGAAGGTAGGTCGGCAGTGGGACCTTCCCAATCCACCCCATTCCAGGGCATGTTTTTCCTCTGGCCTGAGGAGATCGCAGGTGAGGCCAGCTGGATTAATAAGGCGGGGATAAACTAACCCGCAGTATATGAATCTGGGGGAGAGGAAGTGACCCTGGAAGAGGGTTGAAGCCTGGGAGGCTGGTGTGGTCTCAGCCAGGAGGGCTTAGAGGCTATGTGAGGCCGGATCTCTCCCCTGTAACTTGGACTCCGACACAGTGTTGGTGAACTGCGTTTTTTTCTGTAGGTGAGCCAGAGACTACCAGCCGGGCAGGTGTTATTTTTATGTTTTGTTTTTGTGTGCTGGTGCCAAAAAGAGCCGTGTTGGACTTTAAAACCCCGTGTGTTGGAGGAAGTGTGTGATGGCGACCCCCCCTAAAAGCAAGCGATCCCTTACAAGGGGTTGTCCCATTACCTATATTGCTGAACTATCCTCAGGATAGGTCATCAATATCAGATCGCTGGGAGTCTGACTTCCGGCATCCCTCCGATCAGCAGTTTGAAGAGAAGGCAGCTCTTGTGCGAGTGCTGCCTTCTCTTCACTGTGCAGTTAAACTCCATCTGCTTCTTCCTATTGAAATGAAAGGAGACGGAGGAGCTGTAGTTACACCTACTCTAAGCTGCGATGTCAACAGCGAGCAGCTAAACAGTGGAGAAAAGGCAGCACTCACATGAATGCTGCGCTCTCTTCAAACAGCTGATCAGCGGGGGTGCCGGGAGTCCTGCTGATCTGATATTGATGACCTATCCTGAGGATAGGTCATCAATATAGGAAACCGGACAACCCCTTTAAAAAGCACTTATGGAATGGATGGGATGATAGGTGTACATTCAGAACTTGGAGGCGGCCACACCTCCAAGTATGTACTACAAAGACAAAAAACACATCCTGTATGATATGATAAAAATATAAGCGGATGTGCATGACCACAAGTGCAGAGAAAAACACAACATAACAATGCTCTCATAGTACTAAATGCAAAATCCATATATAAACAATAGTGTTGAACAAATTGAAGTCCACGAGGTGGACTTTGATCCGAATTTCTGGATAAATTCTATTCATCTTGAAGCCAAATTTCCTTGTGCTTCATGGCAGCGCATCAATTTTACCTAAAATAGTGTAAAAAAACAAAAAAAAATATACTTACCTCATCCATTTTCTCGTGCCAGGCCGGCCACCAACATCTTGCACGAAATCCCGTGTGAGGGAAGTATGATGTCACAGACGTGACAGCAAGTCGCGTGAGATTTCTGCTCTCCTGAATCTAGATGCCCATTGGCAAAGAGAATAAAAGGGTGTTAAAAACAGAGTAAGTTCCAGTCTGGATTGCGGTCCCCTTTCCATGGTGGGTGGGCACAGATATTTTTTGATCAAAATATATTTGCTAAGAACCACATTACATCAAATGTGGTATTAGTTTAGACATAGATTTTGCATTTAGTGCCAAGATGTGCTAAATAGATTTGGCACCTCTTACGCCAGCGTTTTTTTAAAATTGAGATAGAAGTAAAAAACATCAGTCTAAAAGGAGTATTCCCATCTCAGACATTGATGACATGTTGCTAAGGTATGCCATCAATGTGGGCAGCACGGTGATGCACTGGTGCTTTGCAGCACTTGGGTCCTAGCTTACAATCCGACCAAGGACATCTCCATGGAGTTTGTATGTTCTCTATGTGTTTGAGCGGGTTTCCAACCGGTAGTCCGGTTTCTTCCCAGACTCCAAAGACTGATAGGAAACTTAGATTGTGAGTCCCATTGGGGACAGCCTGATACTGATATCTGTAAAGCGCCGTGGAATATAGTAGTACTATATAAGTGCATAAAATAAATTAAATATTAAAATGTCAGATAGGTGAGGGTCCTACCACTGGGACCTGTTTCTACCAAAAGGGCTGACCCTGTGAAGTTAAGGAGAGTGCAATAAAATCCAATAAAAGGAAAGGCAATAAAATGCATTTTATATTTACTTTGTTATAATGTAATTCAACAACTTTATGTATTCATACATGTACTCATATTGGTATTCATTTATGTATTCATACAGTGGCGTACCTAGGGTATTTGGCACAAAACTTAGAAACCTTTAATTTAAATATACTGAAATATATATATATATATATATATATATATATTTTTTTTAACGGTTTACAAAGTAAAAGCATTTTAAAAAGAAAAGATCTTGTTTTGTGTTCCCATTTTTCAAACGCCGTATTTTTTTTTTTTATATGTCTGCCAATCTTGTGTAGAGGCTCCTTTTTTTTAGAGCGGGATGAGGTGACAGTTTGATTGATAACATGGATTTTGGAGTACATATGACTTTTTGGCCACTTGGTATTACACTATTTGTGAGGCAAAGTGACTGTAAAATGGCTGCTTTGTGACTCCACAACCCCACCCCCCAATGAAAATTCAAGCCTAACTGGAAAAAATACCTCTCTCTGCTATCTCTCTAGTCTTGTCTACTTAGTGTGCTCTGCTCTGCTGTCTCCAGTACAGCACCACTCCTGCTGGCCTAACTGCCACAGCCACACACACCACACTTTTTTTTTTTAACTAAAGGTGCTGGCTGCAGATGCTGGGTGACACACACTGGTGGTCACTCTGGCTGCTGGCACTTTACTAGTGCAAACAGCGTTTGCTCAGAGCCTGGCTGGCTCACTCTCAGCTCAGGAGCACAGCACACTGCTCACTCTGGCTGCCTGCAAAGATGTCTGACACACACTGACTGGGTCCCGCCTGTAAAGTTAACGTGTGCGCTTCCTGGCTCATGAGCGAGCACGCTACTTGTTCAAACTTCACCCAATAAACTTCGTCCGGCTGCGCCCACGTGACCACCCCATGTGACCTCTCAGTTCGGCTGCCGGCCTCCTCCTTGCTCCGCTGGTCTCTTTCACTTGTGAGTGCCTGGGGGAGGGGCCTGCGCAGTGCTGCTGCTCACAGCTCATCTCGCTCGGCCTCAGCGAGCGGCCGAAAATTCAAGCCTAACTGGAAAAAATACTTCTCTCTGCTATCTAGGACCGCCCCCCCCCCTGCAAGTACGCCACTGTATTCATAGAATTTAGCCCTAAAATATACTGTATGAAACTGACTTACTTGATTTGTCCACTAGGTGGCAAGCTTTTTTTACTGCTTAAACATCATAGCCTAGAACAAATTTGTGAAAGCAGAAGTAATGCACAAGTAAAAGTAAAGAAATTTAGGAATTCCTAATTATCATGGTAAACTTAATGTATTCAAGCAATAAAAGCCAGACGATAAGAGAGCACTTCATTTTCAGGAGAAACATATGTTGCCAGATCCGTAATTATCTGTATATAATAAAAGTAAGCTCATCATAAGTATGTAAAGTAAGGAGACAAAACATGGTTGTTTTTCATCGAATTTGCACTTTTAAGTCATTTACTTCTTTAACATTCTGGTTCATTTTAATTGCTTTGAGAAAAGAAAACTCCTGAATATTAGATGAGAGAGCTGCACAGAGCGCTACTGCCTTCTCATAGTGTCTTATTGGGTAGGAGCGCCTTTGTGTGTCCAGGACCACTGCCCCATCACAGAGAATAGAGCAGCTGTCATATGACAGCAGGTCCCTTCTCCTTCCCTTGGCCTGACCTTTCTATGGTCGTAAAAGACTATAGGGAATTGAAGTTGTTATGAGGCCAAATGGACCATCTCCGCTCAAAGGTTCTGTAGATGATGGAAGAGGAACAAAATGGAGCACTGATACATTGTAAACTGAATACAGATTTTAAAGAACCCAATGAAAGCAGAATAAGACATGAGACTGAGTGGAGACCCAAGTAATCATAAGCTTTTCATGTCCTGAACCAATTTGCTGTTGGTGGAGCAGTGGCTCATTCTAAAATTTGGTATGGGGCCCTATATTTACCTGTTATGCCTGTGATATGTTCACGGTACAAAAATGTTAGATACTTCTTCAAAAACTGTTCTCTAGTCCTCTTTTTGGTCCGCGTCCAATCTGCATTTTTTCCGGATTGCATGCTGACCCATTCATTTCTATGAGTTTACAATAAAAATATGGACAGCACACGGATCTGTGAGCTGTACGCATCCATGCGCCCGTCCCGCAAAGGATAGAAAATGCCCTATTTTTGTCTGTTTTATGGACAATAATACAGCTGGTATCCACATTTTACTGATACAGACAGATGTATTAAGATTGTATAAAGATTGCCTTAGAAAATGACTAATGTTTCTGGGACCATTTGTACCACAACTGGCTGGATAATAACATATATTATAGTTGTTACGCTGATGCTTTTACCATAGGTATCTCAGAACACTGATGGCTTCCAGTGAAGACCTTATACCTTTGGTTGAGATATCTTAGAAACTACCTTACACAGCCTTTTGAGGGTTGGCTTTTAAGAAGAGTCCCTTAGCAATAAGCCCATCACAATGAGTCCTCCTGCTGGGATTCATATAGATCAGTGGTAATCTGTAGGAGAACCCTGTAGTACCACCAACGGGAAGCATTACAAAATACCCATTCAAAACAATAGGTTGTCTGCGTAATATAGAGCAAGACAGGTCCCCCAGAACCAGACACTATTTTTGTAACCACTTTTCATTCCGGCCAAGGTCCTGAACAGATGGTACTTTGGTAATTCAGAATTTCCTAATCGGCTATATGAAATTGTTTTTCTAATTCGGACAACTTCTTTAGCTAGTTTAAGACTGTTCATTTACTACCCTTCCTGACCAGGCTCATTTTCCATTTTGTTTAGCACATGTGTCTTTGAAAGACAAACTTTTTTTTCCATTTGGTTATGCAAATCATTTTTGCACCTTTTTTGATTTGTGTTATATATAAGGCTTTATTTTTATGTCATTTTTATTTAAGTATTTTTTATAACCAGAAAAATGTAAAAAAGGAGAAAATAGTCTTTGTCAAATTTTTCATTTTTATTTTATTAATAGCACATCATACAACTAAAATATTTTCTTTTATTATGTCCCTTTTTCTAATGGTCATTTTGCTATATGGGATATATAGGTTGGTGGAGGTGGGTCTAGAAGCTGTGTAACAGCATGTGTTAGTGTTTTTTTTAATTTGTGCCCCCCATGAGGACATACAAGTCCTTTGTGGAACATTTTTTTTTTTAATTGATTATTTCTTCTCTAACTGGGGTTGATATATTAGCCCAGTTACAGAAGAAATAATCAAAAAGTTACAGGTAGAATTACATTGCTCTACAACCTTACTGCAGAGCTAATCTGGGTCTGCTAAGACCTAGCAGCTCGCATAGACTCCCAGCCCTGAATGGTCACATGACTGCTCAGGCTAGAGCAGGAAACGACATTGATGCTTCCTGATTTCTGTACATGGCACAAGTTCAGCACTGTGTATAGAGCAATGAGGAAGACAGGGACAGTAAAAACCATATTTGCCTCCTCTTTGGGGACTCCAGCTGTCACTGATAAGAAGCTCCCCTCTCCTAAAGCTGAATGATTTGCATGCAGCTGCAGTCTTTGCACAGACATTTGAAAACATCGGTGCAGAGATATATGCCAACCGCCCAAACGTTTAACAGTCAATGGTTGGTCGCCAAATGGTTAACCTAAAGGACATTGAGATCAATCAAGGTGATATTGTACAGTAATATGAAGTCCCAGCACTTGGTACAGCTGCAAAGCCATATATTGTAGTGCCATATACTGGTGTCTTACAGCACTGGGGTCCTAGGTTCAAATCTGACCAAGGACAACGTTTGTATGTTCTCCCCGTGTTTGTGTGGGTTTCCTCCGGGTACTCCGGTTTCTTCTCACACTCCAAAGACATACTGATAGGGAACTTAAATTGTGAGCCCTATTGGGGACAGTGTGATGCTAATGTCTGTAAAGTGCTGTAGAATATAGTAGAGTTGTAGGAAAAATATATATGTATAGTAGGAAAAAGTCTACATTATGATCCTCATCACACAAGGAAAATAATCTTTGGTATTGGTCCTAAGGTGCATATTGTAAATGTACAAAATAAATTGTGAGTTTAAGATAAAAAAAGGTATCTCGAACCTTGAACATTCATGATGTGACCCAATGCATTTCAAATAGTGATTAGCAAACTGATTTACAAAAATTCAGGTCGAACCTGAATCCGAATTATGGCGGTTTGGAAAAATATCTCAAAATGGGATCAGCCATTTTCCGATCAGAAGACAGGAAAGATGAAGAAGGAGGATCACATGACCCTGAGTGGTATGTGTGTATCCACATTGGCAGGTATCTACTGCCAAAAAGCAAAAAGAAAATTAAAAGCATAAAGAACATCCAACACTGCAGTGTGTATTAAACAAGTCACTTGTTATCCCCCACTGTTTGTTTACCCATAGTTAGATGTCAATGTCACTTTAAGATTTGTAATGCTGCCTTGGCGTTAAGGATCCATCCCTTTTCAGGTCATTTGGAGCACATTGGATTTGGGTCGGATTTATTTGGGTCCGAATCTAATCAGCTAACCGATTCGGCCAAATCGAATCTGAAAAGATTTCAGGAGATACGTGCATCACTGATTTCAAACCATAGCTAGGTACTTAATCATAGCAAGTAGAAACTATGGCTTAGAAGGAATTACCAAGTACAAAAGTTGGATTTTAATTTGTGTCTGTCAGTATAAGGCTAAGTTCACACACTGAGGATTTGTCTATGACACATCTGATGTGTGTTTTACAAGAGGACCCGCAGCAGAAATCTAAGACTGACTATATTTCTGTCATGGACATGCAGCTCATAAGCCACGGATCCACAAGCTCTATTATTGTTCAATAAGTGGTTTTCTGTGTGAGATATACTGTATAAATAAGAATATTGAATATTCTCATTATTCTTGTAGATTATTTATTTCCACCATGTGAACAAAAATCCACACACATTTTTTTCTGGGCAACATGCATAGAGTATAAAATAACCCTCTTGCATTTGGTTCTCAGATCCTGAATGTTTAGCCTTAGGGTTGATTAACACGACCAAGCTCAGTTTGGGAAAACGAGATGTGTGTCAGCCACATCTCCTGGACTGACCACGGCTGCCCTAACCTGAACTGACTGGATCATAGTAATTTATTCATGGGTATTTTGTACTGTATTCAGATCATCCATGTGAGCACAGCACAAAACAGCTGCGATCAGATAGGACCTGACTGTATCAAAAATCAGTATGATGCAGTCATTTCAGGGCAGGGGAGCCATGGTCAGTCTGGGAGATATGGTTGACATACAGACCATGTTTCCTGGACTGAGCGTGGTTGTGTGAATCAGCCTTAAGCTGTCACTCACGAATCAGTAATATTGCACATGACAAGACAATTTCCAGCATGTTGGAAAACCTTCTTGAGATGAACTGATATGTTGCTGATTGACATCTGCTAGAGTTGAGCGAACGTGCTCGTAACGAGCACTGTAGTGCTCAGATCCCCTGCGCTCGCATGGCCGCAGGCATCCGGATCCGTCCTCACCTGACTGTAAGTCAATGGAGACGGATCCATTTGGTATAACACACTAGTGTGTCATACCAAACGGATCCGTCCCCACTGACTTGCAGTCGGGTGAGGAGGACGGATCCGGATGGCTGCGCCCATGTGAGCGCAGGGGATCCGAGCACTACATTGCTCATTGCGAGCACGTTCGCTCAACTCTAACATTTGCCCATCTATGGCTGCCCTAAGCTGCAATGCAGACTCAAGACTCTGACATATGGTGAGCCATAGTGATTTTAAAATACTTCCCAGCAATCTGTTAGACTCCAATGGGATTCTGATCTTGATCTTTCTGTCTCTCCTCCCCCTGACCCTTAAATCCTCCACAAGTTGTTGCTTGTAGGAAGCTGGCTACAAGTTTTTACAACATTACAAAACCCCATTTCAGACATTTGTTAGCATTGTGGGGATGCAAAATGTGCTATTCTACACAACTTTTTGTCATTCCAGACCCATCGCCCTATCCAAGTTCCAAAAAATCTGTCATCAACAGAGTCTCATGGCTCACAGTACCCCTTGATGTGATGTTTTTCTTACTCCATAATTCTTTGATTCCCTTGTAAGTATATAAGAAGTCTCTTATTCCATGCTTGGTAATAGCAGTGCAAGCTTGCGCTCCTCTCTTGTGAAAACAATTGGATTCCTTTCCCTTTGGGTTTACAAGATCAATGATATCATAGAGGACATCATGTCTACTGTATGAAACACTGCTAATGCATTTTACTTCACTTGGTATTACTGGATAACTTTCTGTGACGGTGTGGAATACAGGAGTGTCCTTGCAAACAAGGAGAGATGCTGTTTTGATCTCCTTCTGGTGGGTCTGTATCTGGTTCCTCCTGATCTCCCATTCTCTTTACTTTTTTTCCCATTCATTTTGTCTTTTCTTCTCCCTCTTCATCGATTTCAGTTACTCTTACTACTCTAGCTTACAGTCTATACTAATTGACTTCAGATCAACATAGTTGGTCACCTCCATAATTCCCTCCTTTCCTCTGGCTGCATTCCCTCCTGGCCTTTCCTTCCTAATCCATCCCTTGCCTTCTCCTGTTACATCCGCCACTATCACACAAAATTCAAGGGCACTTTTAAGTTGGTGGATAACTCTGGCAAAGTGTTCTGGAATTTTTGCCAATGACATTCTACTTTGGGATTCTTATATATATATATATATATATATATATATATATATATATACACATTAGGCAAGAGCGAATAGAGTCTATTAGCAAGAGCTCTTCACCTGTTAAGTGCCCACCTGCCTGTTGATTGACGTGGCTGGACATCTCGCCCAGCCCTAACAATCCAGGTCCTGCACTGGTGCTCCAAATAGAGGCTTAGGTGCAGAAGCACAAATTTGGCTTCAGGAGCAAAAACTATTCATGCACCGCTAGTGTAGTGGAGCAGAATATGACTGGAACTATTTTGTTCGGTGCATTACAGTTTTCAGGGATGCTGTCTGTGTGGCAATTATGTCCTTTAGACCATTAGACTAGTTCCTAACATTTTCAGTTTTAAGTGTGCCTCGAAATTTTTTTTCTTTAAGGAGGGCTATGTAACAACTATTACTCCATGGCCCATACACAGTCTGACTTGGGCACCTATCTCTGAACTCCACTTTTTTGGATGGTAGCTACTATATTTTTGACGCAGTTATTTATCATGCACAGTATTAGGGTACATTGAGTAGGTACAGTAATAGGAGTAGAAATAGTCAAGGAACTGAGGATAGAAACAGGATGGGGAGTTTTTTGGGAAAAGATAGGGAGCATGCTCAAAAAAGTTAGTAGCTAAACATATCTGGCCAGCAAACTCTGAAGACATAAATCAAGGCTGAAAGAAGTCTTCATGGTGGTGTGGGCCATTTGGAAACGTGAACTACTGCAATCAGATATGATTCATGTCTAATGTCTGCACATGTAGAACTGGTATTTACAACTATATGGTAACTGTTTAGAAGTAAAATTGATCTTTGTGTAGTGTCATTTAATCAATGACAGTACGATGGTAATAGTCAATCACTACACAGTGGTAATGGTATCGGTCATAGTGTAACAATTATATTGTTTGGTGTTATTAGTGGTAATATACTGGTGAGTGTTTTGTTCAGTACCAGTATAGAGGTAATACTTAATCACTGTATTGTGATATAATGGTATTATTTGAGAACTATATATGTATGAAAAAAATTTTTTGTGGGTGGGGGGCATATAGCTTGAGCCCCGATCTTTTAAGATCCTAGCAATGCCCCTGGAAACAGGGACATAACTACCATAGTGGCAGACCGTTTGACTGCTATGGGGCCAGAGCAAGAGGGGGCCCATGCTTAGCTGGGATTATCTCCTCTTCTACTGGAGGTGAAAACTCGGTCAGGACTCTACCCTCCAAAGGAACAACTTTTAGCAAATGAGGCAGTAAAATACATGGCCCAAGAGTCATTGAAAAGGGTTTAGACAGAAACTCTTCTGTCCTGTGTGGGGGGCCTGGTGTGATCCTTGCTATGGGGCCTTTTCTTCTCTATGTACACCACTTCCTGGAAACATTAGAGATTTGAGTGCCAGCTCTCTGTACTTTGCCTTCTGAATTTGCCTTGGTTTGTATGTGTTTATGATACAATATTTCAACATGTTAGGGTCCCACTTATAAATGTGCCTGGGGGCTATGCTTTATGTAGAACTTCTGTAGTCTTCCTAGGCAGCTTTCATAGCCTACAACCTCTGATGTATGGTTATATTAATCCACAGTATCCTCACTGACAATTAGTAAATAAATGGGATTTGTACTATTTGTAATCTTTCAAGTTTTAAGACCTTTTCCTAACTTGCTGAAGGTAGTACGACTGTAGTCAAAAGTTCATAAAAAGTGGAGACTGTGAAGAAACAAATGCAGAGGTCCACATCTAGTTTTTACATACTGTAGGTGTATAAACACTTGTGCTGTCAACAGATAGAAATAACTTAATCTATATCCATATTATATGCTCCATCTAGCTTTCAAAAGTTTTTTTTCCATGAAATCTTCTAGGCAGAAAATATAGTGACAGCAGATTATTTATGAAAATATGGGCACATTTCCATGATTCCTTAAGAAGTCTTCACTTGCTACGGATAAGTAATTGCCGTTTTATATTTATCTTCAATGTCACCGTGTCCATCACTCCTTAATAAAACCAACTTTTAGTTCCATCCTGTGGGCCTCATACTGTGCTGCACATCTGACAGAGTCCTGTGAATTGCTACCTCATCCTTTTAGATGATAGATATTTAACAGCTCAATAGGAACCAGCGTTTCCATGTAAAAGCCATACCTGTTTTAAAGTGAAGCAGAAGGTGATAGGGCTTTTGACAGCCAAGTGACAGGAGAAGCAGTTCAGTTTATTAACATGGCTTCAGTAATGCTGAGAAAAGTTGTAAATGACTTGGGAAGAATGTAATTGTAAGAAAGGGCTGAAAACAAGCTCTTAACAAGCTCTGCCTCTGATGCCACCAGATGTAAGGCAGCTATCCTGTAAGTCAACGTTCAACCTTTTAAACAGACCTAGAGATATAACTTGGATAATAACTAAGCCAGCATCTCATCTGCACATAGCTGTTTCAGGTAATTGCCCCTCATCAGTGCAGAGCAGAGAGTACTGGTTTGAAGAAGCCAATGTCTGGGTGAGAAGTCAAGGTCAGGATTTGAAGGATACAATGAGGAGATATTGTATTCTATAATTGTAATGGTTATTATACCTGTTCATAGAGTAATAAGAGGTGCTGTAAACATTAGTTAGATAAACATTGTTTTCAGTGACTCCATTTTGCATGATATTCATAAACCACAGGCCACTATATGAAGCAGTGACAAGCATTTTAGCCGCAGGCTATAAGAGGCCTGTGGACTGCATCGCAGACTAAGGCATGTAACAGGACGGAAGGTATTTTTTCCCCTTTCCTTGGCCACTTGGGGTCTATATTGCTGAGGCCACTATAGGGCTAAATATTAGGACCACTATAGGGGACATTATGGAAGCATTTTTAATATTGGGGGCACTATATGGGAATTATAACTGCTGGGAGCATTACTCTAACTGGGGAAACTGTAGGGGATTATTACTGCTGGGGGCACTGCTTATGTATGATTTTCTTTTTTTACATTTTTCATGGCATAACCCCTTTAAATTAGTTTTTACCTCTCCTCAGCATGAAGCGTTGACAGACCCCTTGACATTGGCAACTCGTACTGCAGATTATCAGGCCTCTCATCAGGTGATAGATCACTCACTTCCCTTCTCCAGTCTTTGATTATTTCCATCACTGGTGGTTGCATTGTCTTACCATGGTGAAGCCAATTAGTGATCAAGTAATAGATTATTGAGACACATTATTGACTCCCTGAGCTTCAATGTGCTTGCCAACTGGACTCTATCCTTAAATTCCTGTGTTATTCAAATTCACTCTTTTGATGTTTGTTACAGTCTCAGTTCTAATTTTAGGTGGTCATGGTTCTGGTTGGTCTCCTATTCTATATCCTGTCTTCTGTTAATGTCTGCTCCCATTCTGTATTTCATTTTTGGCATTGACTCCACATTCAGTTTTCATTGCCCTGTGTCCTGGATGCTAACACTGGTCATGTTGACCAAGATTTTCTTAGACTTCTTATTTCAGTGTAGCCTCTGATGGTCCAGGTACAGATGTTCCTCTTTCCAGCTCCAGAACACTTAGCTCTACATGAATGCTAGCACATTTAAATAACACAGTAAATCACAAAACTTGTGAAACATCATTTTATCATCGTCATACCATCCGTTCCAAACCATATGGAACCAACTGTCTTGGAGACAGACTGAATATACTGGCTCAGCTGCCATGTGTTCTTTTCTTTGAGACCAGTACTTTACTCACTGAAGAAATAAGATCTGCCCTTCAACATCTTAAGAAATCTGCATCGTTTTACTGTGAAATTCACACTCAGATGCATCTTGTAAATCCGTGTTATAGAGATCAATTTCTTGGTGAGGTACAAACCACGAAACATCCCAAGAATGTTTAATTATGCTGGATAGATAGTCTAAGGAAAATGAGCTGTCCAGATAATTCTTGTTTTTACTTTGCTGAAAGAGTTGAAAAATTGCACTTCTCAATTATTACAGATCTTTGATCTGACTGACAAAAACCTAGGTAAAGTTTCATATAAAATTTTACAAAGTTGCTTCATTGTGGCATGATCATAGTAAATGTATATGTATGTCAGAATGGACTTTATTATGCTTGTCCGAAAAACTTATACTTATATAAGAAGTTTAACTTGCTAAAACACCTCCTTCACTTGTCTAAATGTAAAAAATGTAAGTGGGGAAGAATGTTGTAAAGAAAGAATGCTTTCCATATAGAAGTTTTAATAGTTTATTTTTAGTAATTAGCAAAATGCAAAATGAATAAAGTGAAAAAAATAAATAAATATATATATATATATATATATATATATATATATATATATATATAAATATACATTATATAGTCACATACATATACATATTGTTGTTATTGTATAAGCACAGTCACACCCCTGCTCTAATGGTAAATACAGTTGATTATGTCTGGTGTTAACTGTGACATTAATAATAAAAAAAAAAAATAATAATTAATACAAATAAAAAGTTAAAATCTCCTATTTATATAAAATAAAAAAACAAAAAAATTGAGCCATCCTGTTGCCAAACATAAAACTGACAAATTAATTGTTTTTAACATACAGTTACAGGTAACGTGTCTTGACCCAGGAGCTATATCTTCATTAGGCTTACAAATAGAAAGATGACAGCATCCTCTTCTTATGCTGAAAAATGTGCTTTTATTGCATCACAACCTCCAAAACATGTGCAACGTTTCGGCTGCCACTCAGCCTTTGTCAAGCATACATATCACCATGTGCATCAAACATTTATAGGCCCCTAGTGATGACATCATCAGGGTTGACCTGGCAACATATCATAACATTACTTTTTGTTTCTTAAATCCAAACTCAGCACAAAAGGTTGATCTCACTAGATTATAAATCAAGTTCCACTATTCCAAGAACAAACATAATATTAATGTATTTCAATATATTATTTCGACTGCAGCACTCACCACATGTTATAGGACCCTTTTCATTAGGCTTAGCTCGTAACAAACTGGGCTTCAATTTATAGGTAAAAAGGAAAGAAGAGTGGAAAGGAGGTAGGAGGAGAGAAGGAATGAGAAGATGAGGGTCCACCAATGGTTCACCAAACCTATAATTAAAAATATGTAAGACAAGATGCATAGTAAAGCATACAAAATACCTAAAATTACTCAGAACACAATAAATAGTATCCTAAAATAAAATTAGGGGCATGATAATGAAATGTTATATAAGTAACAAAAATAATAAGATATACAAGTATAGTTTGAAGAACAGCATCCAATAGTAGGGATAAACTTAAATTGTTGATTCAATCATGTCACTTAGACCACTGGGGTTAAAATGAGCTTGTATATCCAGAACAATTATTTCTAAGTTTTAGAAACCTATCCAGAACAATTATTGGTATATGTTCAATAGGAGTAAATGTGAAATCACAGTCATGTTACAGACTGTAGTTCTGAAACCCCTTTTGAACATCAGTGCTAATGCCACATCTAAGAGGTTGCGTTGTACGTCCAACATATTGTAGGTTACATGGACATTGAGAAAGATAAACAACATATACTGAGCTATAGTTGAAAAAGCAATTGATGGAGAATTGTTTCCCAGTAATGGAGGACTTTAAGCAGGAAGTTATATGTGTAATATTCTCACAGAAGCGACATCTAGTAACACCACATCTGAAATCCCCTTGATTACAGGAAAGATATTAAAAATCATTGTTTTTAGCTTACACAGTTTACTGGGGGCAAGGATGTTGCAAAGCGTGATAGACTGTCTAAATGTAAGGCACAGTTTAGGCCACTTTCACACTTGCGGTAGCCTTTTCTGGCAGGCTGTTCCAGCAGGGGAACAGCCTGCCTGATCCGTATCCTTATTATCGCAAGTCCACCGTGCTGCAGGAAGTCCACTGCGGCCCCACTCTCTATAATGGGGGCGGGCCAGAGGTCCGGCCGCAGCACGGCAAACATGCCCGAGAGACAGCCGGACAAAAAACGCAGCATGCTGTAGTTTTATTCCAGCCGCCTTTCGGCATGTTTGCTGTGCTGCGGCCGGACCTCCAGCGGCACGGTGGACTTGCGGTAGCATGGATCTGGCAGGCTGTTCCCCCTACCGGAAGAGCCTGTCGGAAAAGGCTACCACAAGTGTGAAAGTAGCCTTAGATAGAATCTGACAAATATGGGTCACTAGATAAAATATGCCAATGATGTTGCAATATGATTCTTATTTCCCTATGCTCAATGTTGAATGTTGTAATGAAATTGTGCTTGACGTTGCTAGCATCACTCTGTACATGGGATTGCTTCAGGCATTTAGCTTGTGACAGAGAGACAGTCTTCTCATATGCTCCCTTAACGAGTCTTTTCAGGCAGTTCTTAACCCTAGAACTAGTAATTTAGACATTATCTTGTTGCCTGTAGGTGACATCATCAGTACAATATTTTTCTAACCCCTTTAAATTGTCTGAATTGAATATTTTTGATTCATGAAGCATAATAGGCACTATTAAAATTCGAAATTACTATTGACGTCAAGTGGGTTTTTGTAGTAAACCTTCCTATTTGTTTCTTTGATACTATAATTTCAAGAAATTTCATATCTGTAGAAAAATGATGAGTAAGTTCAGGCCCAAGGGATTTATTATTCAGATACTTCAGCCTCCTCCTCTCCACCTTGCCAAATAAAAAAGAGATCATCAATGAATCTTCTGATCAACATAATCCCTCTCCAAAATATATTTCATCTCAAGCCTATATAAAGATTGGCATATGATGGCACAAATCTCGAGCACATAGCACAACCTATGAATTGCTTAAAGGAGTTATCCCATGATTAATGTAAAAAATAAAAATCAGATATCATATAGTACATGATAACTTATTTCTAGTAAAACTAGAACCAGCCCTGTACCTCACATGGATCCAGAGATCTCCCCATTCATTGCTCTGATAGATTTATATCAAGCTGGCAGCTCAAGGGGAGTGTCTTTTCTGCTGCAGCTAAGGGAGCGTGTCTCAACTCTCCCTATCACAGCTTAGGAGGCAGTTGAAGAATGAAACTGAGCATGTGCGGCCATCTCAGTGAGCAGGTAAAGAAAATAAGAAAAAAAACAGACAACGCTATACAGATACATTTTATTGAATAACTCGGTGGCTATACAAAATGTATAAGTACATACAATTACAAAAATATTCAGATCAAGGTGCGGGTTTGAAAACTGCTGAATATTTTTTGTGGGGCCACTCCTTTAAAAATACATGAATTAAAACTCAACACATTATGTTCCAATATAACTGGATGATATGTTGCAAAATTTCATGGTGAATTAAACCCTAAGGGCATTATTCTCCCCTGGGAATCACCCTTTAACCTCTGCACAGGGATCCGGCCTTTGCTGCAGGAAAGCAACCACACTGCGACCTCCCAGGTAGTCGGTAGCTGACCCACAGGGGTCATTAACTCCAGTGCAAGCACCAGAATCCCAGGAAACAGAAAATGCACCAAAAACATAGGTAAACCTCATGCATAGTCCAAACAGTTACTAATACTTGAATACCGATTTCTGGAAGCGTAGATGGTGGGAAAAATAGGATAAACAGGCAGGGTGAATACTTGACAGGAACACAGATGAGGCAGATGGACAGGGTAAACTAAAACACAGACAGAACAGAAAATGAAACTAGAAGTACTGGAGCATACGGGCAGGGCATGGACAAGCAGGAACACAGACAAGAATAAATGCAGGTTAAATGCAGGGAAATCACAACAGCACAAGAAAAACAGCATTTTAGATGCTAGTCTTGATGACTCTGCGCTGGCACTAGATGCGCCTAAGTTATGTAGAGATGCTGGCCTTTACATAACTTAGGCTGTGGCCATGCGACTTGCTTAAATCTATGCCAGCTCCCTTGCTGGCATAGGTTTAAATAATTTTCTACCCAAAAACAGGCGTAGAAAATGATAAATGAGATGGACCTTGGCAGGAACACAGATGAAGCAGATGGACAGGGTAAACTAAAACACAGACAGAAATGAAAATGAAACTGGAGGTGCTGGAGCACACAGGCAGGACAGGTACAAGCTGGAACACAGACAAGAACAAATGCAGGTTAAACGCAGGTAAATCACAACAGCACAAGAAAAACAGCATTTTAGACACTAGTTTTAATAACCCTACGCTGACACTAGATGTGCCTAAGTTATGTAGAGGTGCCAGCCTTGCTTAAATTTGTATGTTTAAGTCTTCCCCGCCCATGCCAGGCCCTCTTTTTCCACCAGCACTGAAAATTGGCATGAGCAGGGAAAAGTTAGAGATTTGGCTGCAAATACCCTTTGTGACCATATCTGCAACAAAGGTACAGCAAAAAGTGACGTATTTCTCATTATAAATGACACCCCAAAATGCATACTGGTCATAAATATGGTGCAAGCTAAAAGTGCCGCAGACATAGTATTCTGGAACAATAAAACTCTCTTAATATATTTGCTCATCGGACATCTTAAATTCTTAAAGGGGTCAAGTTTCTAGATTTAAGAAGTCTATTTCAGTATATCCCTCCTAAAGAAATACTGTAGGTTTGAGTTGAATGTATGGACAATTTCCCAACACTAAAGACTTCACCTTGCTATTGCTTTCAAAGAGGCAGAATTCCCAATTTTCTGTTAGCATAAAGCTATTAGTTCTGTTCATGATGGGTTTTTATTTTAGACATAATATGAGCATTTAATGACCCTCTCTGCATGTAGCGAGAGCTCTTGTGTCTCACTGTGAGCTGAAATCAGTTCGTCTTTGACACAGCTTCATTCTCTCTGCATTTTCATTTCTTTAATCAAAGAATAATCACACCATGGAATTTGCAAAGAAAAGAGAAAGAGAAGAATCTTAAGTAAACAACATGGGGTATGATGAGAGGCTTAAAAGAAAACAATTACATAGGTATAGTTTTAGAATAAAATGAATGTGCTTCTACGTCAATGCCCTATAATATTTGATGAAACAATATGACACTTTTATTGAATTCTGTTATAATGAGTGATACACAATCCAGAGATGTAGAAGATCTATAACCAGTATGTCAGAGCCCACCAATGATCATTGTATCAACTCATTTGGTTTGTTAACCTTGGAAAGTGTGGCAATTCATAGCTTGAGTAGGTTGAATGACAATGAAGATTGGAACAACTTTCAGGGTCTTTCTTTGGAAAACTGTAATCTTGTATCTCAGTTTTCATAGTCTAAACATGACGTTCCTCCATATTCTCTCATTTTCTATAGACATATTCTCTCAATGAAGTATTGAAATGGCTCCTTATACTGCTGGGCCTTAAGTGGGTTCTCTTTTGAAGACAATCTATTTAGATAGATTTAGATTACATGGATTTTCCAGTGGAAAATCATTCAGAGTATAGCTAGCTACAACTTGAAATGATCGAATCCACCAAAGTGGAATTTGATCCGAATTTCAGGATAAATTCAATTCGTCACAAAGCCGAGTTTCCTTGTGCTTCATGGCAGTGAATCAATTTAACCTGAAATAGTGTAAAAAAACAAACAAAAAAAAAAATCATACTTACCTCCTTTTTTCTCACAACAGACTGGATTGAAGATCTTGGTCGAAATCCTGTGGGCCGCGCCAGATTTTGCGCAACATCTTCAAGCAAGATGGCGGCTGGCCTGTCGCAAGCAAATGGAGGCAGTAAGTTTGATTACATTTTTTTAATGCTTTACACTGTTTTTACACTCAGATGCCACGATCATGTATGAATGCAGCATCTGATGGGTACAATGATGGGGGCGGCGCTATCCCCTCTATTTCGCTTCTGCAGCGTGTTTGTAAGTCCTCCAACTAGCTGGTTGTACTGCTGAATCTGTCATAAACATAAATCTGTCAGAGCATTGTTCCTGCTTTTGAATATAGAACAGAGTATGGAGATGGAGGAAAACAGGGAACAGTTCAGACAGGGTATAGATAGGGAGGAAAAAAACACACCATAATTTGAAGGGGGAGAATCACATAGGCTGTGTACAGTTGTAGAGAGAAAACAGATCACCTAGGGAAAACTCTGTAAGAAGGGCATGCTCAGGTATGAGACTGTATTGCTACTTGAGAGCTAGTAAAGGCAGCATCATCCTGGACACACAGACCTCACATCTAACATGTATTACAGGGAGGGAGAAGCCCACATAAGAAAATATTTTTTCATAGTGTAGATGTCCTAGCACTATAGGAGCATGATCAGGATGTAATTTTATACAGCACTTTTGTTCTTCCCACTGCAAACGTCATAAAATGTAGGCAGAATTATATCCTTTACCAGACTGAATATAAAAATCATCACAGTAATGAATTAAATGATCAAATGAGTTTACTTAATGGAAAAGGAAGAAGCTAACAAAATGTGCATCATATTAAGAACGTCTGAATATATTTTCAAATGCTAATTCTCAATGGCATAATTTAGACAATATATATTTTCCAACTTCTTTATTCATGGTGCTTTCAGTGCACTATTTACAGCTTACTTCTTCTGGTCCTTGTCCATTCTTACGAATTTGCATTCAAACTGTTTTTTTTTTATGTTAAAGAGGTTGGCCTCTTTCTGGCTACTTGTGATCAATGTGTATGTAAGATGAGCATATGGCATTTGCTGATATATAAAGGACTTGGACAAACTTAATGGAATGAAAATTGTGCAAAAGGTTCTGGAATCACCTTATTATTCATATAGCAACTAATTAACAGGACTCCTAAAACACTTTTTATTAGATATACATTAAAATACCGCAATTATGCAGTGCTAAATACATGTAGATATTAATAATGAATAGAAATGAACCCTGGACTGACCCTACGTGACCCTAGGGTAAGCCCTTTGCCCAGGGACACCCCCTGAAGGTGGAGGTACCCTGTCCCCGTTCCTGACCTGCAGACCCTGGATGACCCTATAGTGTGCAGGATAGTGGGGTAGATAACATAATGTGTAGCCCCAATTGAAATAATAAATGACCCCGACGTGTTTCGCCCTCTACGGGGCTCCTCAGGAGGAAATTATTTAGTGTAATGGGGAATAAGGCAAAAAGATAGTCACCAATAGGCACAAGAATAATAGATAATCCTGTCTGGGAAAGATGCTTGCCACCCACAGCCGTTCAGTGCGAACATATGAGGATCCTAAAAGATACACATATAAATATACGCAAAATCAAACCACTTCTTATTCTACAGATAATGAGCGAATAAAAAGGTACTCACATTGGTGGCAGTGTGATAGAGAACATTCCCAGGCGGCAGTGTGCGCGACGTGCCGCCACCGCACTGGGTTTAAATAGACCAAGCGCTGGCATTCCTCCGGAGCTACCAGAAAGCGAGTTCCGGCGAATGGAACGCATGCAGGAAGTAAGTTGCGTATCAAACTGAAGTCTTCTATCTTTCATCGGTTGGGGTCCAACACCCGGGAACCCCGCAGATCAGCTGTTCGAGAAGGCAGCAGCACATGCAGTAGCACCACAGCCTTGTCCCTGCTTTCCCTAGGTCAGTGATGACACATTCATCAGTCATGTGGCCTAGGCGCAGTTCAGCCCCATTGAAGTGAATGGGGCTGAGCACGATACCAAGCACAGCCGCTATACAATGTATGGCACTGTGCTTGGTAAGCACAGAGAAGGCCACAGCGCTCACAGGGGTGCAGATGCCTTCTCAAACAGTTGATTGATGGGGCCCCAGGTGTTAGACCCCTCACCGATCAGATACTAATGACTTATCCATTGTATAGGTAATCAGTATTAAAATCTCGGAAAACCCTTTTAACTCTATGGCTTTGGGAATTTAGAGTCTGTATCAAAAGAATGGAGCTTTTACTCAATGTGTCTAAACATAAAATGTTGTTAAATATTTCTCTTTCTCGAACATTCCTTAAATGTGGTGCAGAAAACTATACCTCTGGTTGAAAATGCGGCTTTACATCATCATCGGCAAATCTACATTCTTGTGTGTTATCAGCAAAAATGTAATATGTCAATGCAATATGCACACCATTAGAAGAACTTTGAGCCACAGAAGGGGCTGTTCTCTATACAGATTATACTGGAACACCAATTTAATATATTCCATTACAACTTACATCACATTACATTATTGAATAGATTCCATTACAACTTTATCCAGGGTGCTTTATCCAAGTCTTTATCTATTGTTCTGGATAGTGGATGTTGATCCACTGTACTAACTAACTGGTTTTCTTTTGGGCTATTTCAAAGGGGGTTATCCTGGCAGTCCACTGATTTTCACACTTTAACCCCTATAACAGGGATGTTGTCTTCACTACAGGTGAGTTACCAGGCTGCTATATCTTGGAATCATCCTGTTGTGCTTGGCGAAGCACCAAAGGATCAGAAAATACTTGTGGTCAGGAAATGGGCAGTGGCAGGCCAAGCAGAGGTTGTGCATATCCGTAAAACAATCCGAGGTCAGGGAAGAGTTTGTTACACAGGTAGAATAACAGAAAAGTATACCCTTGGTGGAAACTAGGAGCTAGGAACCTAAAGCTTAGGCACCTCTCCGAGGGCAGAGATTGGAGATTGTGTATTGGCCCTTTGAGATCCAGAAAGCGCATGCAGCTTACAGGACACTGGAAAAGACCTTGCAGCCTGACACGGGCTGCTGCCTCCAATATGGAACACAGGATTCCTTTGGCTGGTCCCGCTGCTAGAGAGCAGTGAAGAACGAGCCGGACCAGGCCACCAGGCAGGAACCAGATGAGCAATGTGCTGCCTGTGTCCGCCACAAATAGTGGGACGGCGTGGAGCACTGCCATAACATCAATGCACATGGTTAGACCTCAACCAAGTACGAGCAGAGTATAAAAAACTGTAGGCCAAGGCTTTTATACTATAAATAGATTGTGTCTCTTGACGAAATGAAGGTCCCGTGTAAGGAATGCCTTGCACTCTTATTATTAGAACACTTTGGGATATAAATCAATATAAACCCTAGTCACTAAAAAGATGCAGTACAAAAACATATAGGCAATGTCTCCCCACCACCACATAGTGACAGTTTTATTGATAACCTGTATGCATGTTGGCTAGATTCTTTATATTAACCTTTGGTGATTATAATTCCTAGCTATAGTCAGATTTATATTTTTTTTAGAATACATGGTGAGAAAATGGACAAAGACACATAATCTTATAAAAAACAATCTGGGTAATTATCGGGAACAGTCAATCAGCCTCTGTAGAGTTCCCGCTGATCACTCATTGAACGAGCTTGTTCATCAGATAAAAGCATTGCTGGTGCAACACCTAAATTATCACTTAACCAAAATAAGCAGACAGGCCACCAATTAAAATTTAGGAGGCACATGAATCAAAAGTGGCAACAAAATTTTCAAATCTCAATGGGTTGGGTTGTTTCCAAGATTGAGATATAATTCACTTTGCAGTAGTAAAGTTATGGAGGAGCATCTTGATGGAGAGCCTACATGGTTTCTGAGGTGGGACATTGAGCGAGTAAGTTAGGTGTGTATCAACAGAAATTATTTCATGGAATTGGAACAATCCTGACAGCCCCAGAATAAGCATGATAAATCAATGTTTAAGGCTTACTGTATAATTAGAGTTGAGTGAAGCAAAACATTCAAAGCCGAATGGGGTCCGAAGTTTAGGAAAACTTTGATTGTTAAAGAATCTAAATTTCCTTACCCTTCATGGTAACAAATCAGGTTTTCCTAAAATGGCGGCTGCATGTGTTACAAAGTAAAACTAAGTGTAGAAGAGACAAGCTCGGGAACGTAAGATCATCCATATGCCGTGCAGCCAGCCAATCCACAGATCTCTTGTGATGTCACAGCCCTATAAAACCATCATCCTGTGCGGTCTCCGCCATTGTCTTGTGAGCTGAGCATAGGGAGAAACGTGGCAAGTGCTCATGCACTAGGGACATTGCTGCTGAAAGCGATTAACAGAAGAATAATAAAGAGGGCAAGTGCAGGGAGACTTATTCTGCGTCATTATTTATTCCTACAGAGTTACTTATTCCTACATCATCCGTAAACTAAGATAAACTAAGATCCAGTCTGCACGCCTTAAGGGGGCCAGGTCTTAATAATGACCATCCTTATCTTTTGCTGACTTTACTTCTTCCAAATCATCCAAGTCTCCATGTCCTACAAAAGTCAGCAAGATGCAGAGAGAGGCAGAGCTGGATGTTCCTGATGATATATTCTCATTGATATTAGATGATGTGGAAAAGGAGGAAAAACAGATGGCAGAAGAAGGGCTCCCACCTGTAGGGCAGGAGAGCTCTGGGGTTGGTGAAATGGGTATGCCAGAGCTGATTAATATTCTTTGTTTACTGTCAAAAAACCTGCAGAAGATTTCAGGCCAGAACAGCAATAATATTCATATTGTGCCCCAACCTAACAAGCCAAACCCCATACCAGCAAGAGCTCCTGTTTAAAGGTGCATTAAAGGTGCCACATGGCCATTAACAATGAAGAAGGACTATACAGTGCGATCTTCATTATTAAATAAAAAGCAGCCGCGGGATAATTGGCCTTGCGGTTCTTCACAGCAGCATGGCTGCAACCCACCCACTCCGTGAGGCTGTACCCTAAGGCAGAGTGATCTGGATATACCTGATTTATAGCGATTCATGACGAATTTCTTGGTGAACTTCGGTGAAGTTTCCAAATCAAGTTTTTCAAAACTCTGCTAATAATTCAACAGTATGGTCATGAAACAACTGTTAAAGGGAACCTGTCATGACGGGAAAAGTGCGCCCTGACTTCAACCCCAACTCTGACCCTACCTACTTGCACGACCTGTCCTAGGCAACGGCGTACAACTAGATGACAGTCCCTAACCTAGGTATGTGCTGGGGCGTACAGGGAAGGGGAGAAAACAGGAGAAAATAATAAACAAAACAGAACCACAAGAATAATCAAGGTCGCCGACCCTAAGTCAAAACCAGGAGAATATGTAAATGACCAAGGAAGATCCAAAAGCCAAGTCCTATAACACGCCAAGGCCAAACCGAGAGAAAACGCAGTACAAGGAGAGATAAGAGAATAGTCAAACAACAATAGCCGAAGTCAAACGCAGATGTCACTGTAGCAAACTCACTGAGGTAAATAAGAGCAATCACAGGCAACCTGTGGCCAGCAGGCTTCCTGTTTAAATAGGCCTCCAAGTAGGTCACGTGACGAAGCAGCATCACGTGACCTAATTCTAATACTGGAACAGCTGAGCGCTGGCTTCCCTGCCAACGCCCAAAGATCCAGGTAGGTCATGTGACGTGGCCAGCATCACGTGACCTAAAACATAAATAATTCACAACTGAGCACTGGCCTCCCTGCCAGCGCTCAGAACCCCACCAGCTTGTTGTCTAGGGGGGTGGGGAGGATGCTGGCCGTGCTGAGACTAAATGCGCACCGGGTCCTCCCCGCCCCTGTTGTCATGGAGACGAGTACGCACATCGCGTCCTCGCTCCAGCACAGCAGTGGGAGTCCGGCGGCGCTGCACGGAGGAAGCGTGCCGCCGGCTCCCCGTGACAGAGCCTGTCATATTGAACATGGTGTCTGGGCTGAAGTTATAGAGCAGGGGGAGCTGAGCAGATTGATACATAGTAGGAAAAGATCCAGTGGAACTTGTAAGTTTTATTTCATTCATTTACTGGAAATTACTGCTCATTCTGGGCTTTGGAGTCAAGGAATTGGTCCTAATCAGCGATCAGAAGCCTCCTTTACTCCAAAGCCCAAGATGAGAAGGAATTTAAATGATTGAAGTACAGGTAATAATGAATAATTTCCACAAAACTATACCGTATGCCAATGTGCCCAGCTCCTCTTGCTCTATAACATGCTGCTTGCAGATGGCACTGCATTTTCAATGTGATGATTTGCTTTAAATGTCTTAAATCAAATCATAAAGAGGCCTGATTTATCATGGGTGGCTTGTGATATTTTGGTTCTGTTTTGTTAGCACAATTTCTGGGTACATACGACAGCAAATCGGGCAGCTTTTTAGTTTTTACCTGTAAATCCTCATATACCATTCATTGTGCAAGATAACTAACATGACAATTTTATAGTTCAGGTCCTGTCAATGGCAATTAAGCATTTTTTTTTATTTATTTCCAATAATAGGTGTAAAGGCCCTAATAGGTGTACAAAGGTGGTAGAATTGGGGACCTTCATTAGACCTACAGCTGCCATAACAACCCATTGTTCTGCAGTACCTCAGAGCTGGGTGTAACTGTAAATGGTTTGTTATTTAATGTAATATAATGTTATGTCATGTACTGCTATGTTTTGTAGAGTATTGTATCCAGCATAGGTATGTATGGATGGCACAATAGGATGTACTACAACGCCCAGTTTGCACTAAAGTAAAGAGAAAGGTTTATTCTTCTACCACTGTCCTGGTTCTCTGACTCCTATACCATATACTGCATCATCATAGGGACTAACATTCTGAGGAAAGCCATTGTGATTGTGACCAGATTCACTGCCACACCAATATTCATCCCTGGCTCCTCGGGGCTCACTATACATATATATCAACAGTAGAGATGAGCGAACATGCTCGTCCGAGCTTGGTGCTCGTTCGAGCATTAGGGTACTCGTAACTGCTCGATGCTCGGACGAGTATCTCGCCATGCTCGAGGAAATGGCAACTTCCGCATCGTGCTTTTTTGGTGCCTAAAAACACAGCCAATCACAAGCCAGGAAACTCTGCGTACCACCCAGCATCACGTGGGGCCCATACATGTCGATAGCAGGGGTTTGCTGGCCTGATCAGGTGACCCTGGAATATACTACCGACTGGCCGCGGTGCTCGTCTCAGATGCCGTCTGGATATCGTTAGGGATAGAGCTGCTGCCTTTCAGGGACAGTGTTAGGGCCTGAATTTAGTTCTCAGTTAGGCAGGGATCACCCACAAAGAACCCAACAGCCCTTCTAAGGGCTAGAAGACATTTTATTTATTTATTTTTTGTCACTTGGCTGGCTGGCACTAGTAGTGCAGCTATTGCTATATCTAACCCTGTTTTCTTTTTTTGTTCTCAGTGATACAAATCCATTGCACACAGCACTGTGGAACCATTCTGTGTGTCACAGTTCAGCACTGACTCACTCCAATCCATATATACTGTCCAGGTGACACTTTCTGTACGTCACACAATACAACCAAGTCATTTGCTACCAATATCATCTACCGCTTGATCCAGAAAACTCTCTGTGCGACATTTGTCTGGGTCACAGACTAAATAGCCACCGTTAACAGGGTGTCAGTCAGTTCTACCATATTTCCTGCACGTCACGTTCCCAAAAAAACAAAATATAAAAAAAAAAAATTATTATTTCAGTTGTTTTAGCTCAGTGATGCAAATCCATTTTACTCAGCTGCGTGTAACCTTTCTGTGTGTCACAGTTCAGCACATTCGCTCCCATCCGTATATACTGTCCAGGTGACACTTTGTGTACGTCACACAATACAACCAAGTCATTTGCTACCAATATCATCTACCGCTTGATCCAGAAAACTCTCTGTGCGACATTTCTCTGGGTCGCAGACTAAATAGCCACCGTTAACAGGGTGTCAGTCAGTCCTACCATAGTTCGTGCATGTTACGTTCCCAAAAAAACAAAATTGTAAAAAAAATATAAAAAAACAAATATAAAAAAAATAAATATTTTTTCAGTTGTTTTAGCTCAGTGATACAAATCCATTTTACTCATCTGCGTGTAACCTTTCTGTGTGTCACAGTTCAACACATTCGCTCCCATCCGTATATACTGTCCAGGTGACACTTTCTGTAAGTCACACAATACAACCAAGTCATTTGCTACCAATATCATCTACCGCTTGATCCAGAAAACTCTCTGTGCGACATTTCTCTGGGTCGCAGACTAAATAGCCACCGTTAACAGGGTGTCAGTCAGTCCTACCATAGTTCCTGCACGTTACGTTACCAAAAAAACAAAATTGTAAAAAAAATATAAAAAAACAAATATAAAAAAAAAATTATTTTTTCAGTTGTTTTAGCTCAGTGATACAAATTCATTTTACTCAGCTTTGTGTAACCTTTCTGTGTGTCACAGTTCAGCACATTCGCTCCCATCCGTATATACTGTCCAGGTGACACTTTGTGTACGTCACACAATACAACCAAGTCATTTGCTACCAATATCATCTACCGCTTGATCCAGAAAATTCTCTGTGTGACATTTGTCTGGGTCACAGACTAAATAGCCACCGTTAACAGGGTGTCAGTCAGTTCTACCATATTTCCTGCACGTCACGTTCCCAAAAAAACAAAATATAAAAAAAAAAATTATTATTTCAGTTGTTTTAGCTCAGTGATACAAATCCATTTTACTCAGCTGCGTGTAACCTTTCCGTGTGTCACAGTTCAGCACATTCGCTCCCATCCGTATATACTGTCCAGGTGACACTTTCTGTACGTCACTTAATTCTACCAGACTGAAGAAGTTTGTGGGTTTCAGTACACCAGGCCCGTTTAATTTTTTTTTTAATATCATACACTTATATACAAACAATGTTGAACCCCAGGGCTAAGGGTCGAGGGCGTGGGCGTGGGCATTCAATTACTGCAGGGGGCAGAGGCCGTTGGTCCTGGGCAGGGTGAGACAGTACCTGCTGATGAGGGAGCTGTGGAACGCCGCAGAGTTACACTCCCTAGCTTCATGTCTCAACTTACAGGGACACGTGGTAGAGGACTGTTGAAACCACAACAGTGCGAACAGCTGATCTCGTGGATTGCGGACAATGCTTCAAGTAATTTGTCCACCAGTCAGTCTTCCACGCAGTCCACCCACGTTACCCAAGGGAGCACTCCTCTGGCTCCTCCACCTCAACCTCCTTCCCCCCAGTCTGACCCCTCCCAGGAAAATTTGGAATGTGATCCGGCATACTCTCAGGAACTGTTTTCTGGACCCTTCCCAGAGTCACAAACCACTTCTCAGGTTGCTGCTGACCTCGTTCCCGATGCCCAAGTTTTCCAACTGTCGCAGTCTGTGGGTGATGATGATGACAATGTTGAGTTAGTGGAAGAAGTTTGTAAAGAGGTGTCAGACGATGAGGAGACACGGTTGTCAGACAGTGGTGAAGTTGTTGTTAGGGGAGGAATTCCGAGGGGGGAGCAGACTGAGGAATCGGAGGATGACGAGGTGACTGACCCAAGCTGGGTTGATATGCCGAGTGAAGACAGTGCTTCTGAGGCGGAGGCGAGTGCTGCACCAGAACAGGTTGTAAGAGGCAGTGGTGTGGCCAGAGGGAGAAGCAGGGCCAGAGCTGGTGCATCAGCAGCAACTGTTTCACGTAGTGAAGCTCCCGTGGCGAGGCCTAGATGTTCGCAAGTCTGGAGGTTCTTTAAAGAAAGTGAGGATGACCGACGGACTGTGGTGTGCAACCTGTGCCACACCAGGATCAGCAGGGGTGCCACCACTACTAGCCTAACCACCACCAGCATGCGCAGGCATATGAGTGCTAAACACCCCACTCAATGGAACCAAGGCCGTTCACCACCTCCTGCGGGTCACACCACTGCTCCTTCCCCTGTGTCACTCGCTGCCTCTGCTAGTCAACCCCCTGCGTCACTCGCTGCCTCTGCTAGTCAACCCCCAGCCCAGGACCCCGGCACGAGCGCCTCCCGCCGGAAAACCACACCTTCGCCTCAACGATCCTCCACAGTGTCCACCAACGTGTCCCAGCGCAGCGTTCAGCTGTCTTTACAGCAGACGCTGGAGCGCAAGAGGAAATACAGTTCCACCCACCCACATGCCCAAGCCCTCAACGTCCACATCTCCAAATTGCTTAGCCTGGAGATGCTGCCCTATAGGCTGGTAGAGACCGAGGCCTTTCGCAATCTCATGGCGGTGGCTGCCCCTCGGTATTCCGTCCCCAGCCGCCACTATTTTTCCCGATGTGCCGTCCCAGCCCTACACCAGCACGTGTCGGAGAACATCATCCGTGCCCTGACCAACGCTGTTTCTGAGAAGGTCCACCTAACCACGGACACGTGGACAAGTGCTGCCGGGCAGGGACACTATATCTCACTGACGGCACATTGGGTTAACTTGGTGGAGGCTGGGACCGAGAATGACCCTGGGGCCGCTCATGTACTGCCCACACCGAGGATTGCGGGGCCTACCTCGGTCACGGTCTCTCAGACCTACTATGCCTCCTCCTCCTCCGACCCCTCCTCCTCCACCGAATTACCATCCGTGGGCACGGCGCCTTCAGTCGGTAGCTCTAGGCGCAGCAGCAGTGCCGTGGGTAAGCGCCAGCAGGCGGTGCTCAAACTGCTGAGCTTAGGTGACAAAAGGCACACCGCCCAAGAGCTGTTACAGGGCATCACGGCGCAGACCGATCTGTGGCTGGCACCGCTGAACCTTAAGCCAGGCATGGTTGTGTGTGACAACGGGCGTAACCTGGTGGCGGCTCTGCAACTCGGCAGACTGACACATGTGCCATGCCTGGCCCACGTGTTCAATCTCATAGTTCAGCGGTTCCTCAAGACATACCCCAATCTGTCTGATTTGCTCACCAAGGTGCGCCGCATCTGTGCGCATTTCCGCAAGTCGACCACAGATGCTGCCACTCTCAGGGCAGCGCAGCGCCGCCTACAACTGCCCGCTCACCGACTGTTGTGCGACGTGCCCACGCGATGGAATTCCACATTAAACATGTTATCCAGAGTTTACCAGCAGCGCAGAGCGATTGTAGACTGCCAGATGTCATCTTCCACCAGAACTGGTAGTCAGGTCTCTCAGATTCCTCAAGTCTACAATGAGGAGTGGACGTGGATGTCTGATATCTGCCAGGTGTTGAGCAACTTTGAGGAGTCAACACTGATGGTCAGCGGCGATGCCGCCATTATCAGCCTCACCATCCCGCTGCTTTGCCTGTTGAAAAACTCACTGCTCAGCATCAAGTCGGATGCTTTGCGCTTGTCACAAGAGACAGTGGAGGAAGATACGTCGCTTGATAGCCAGAGCACCTTCCGTTCTGTTTCTCAGCACGTATCGGAGGAGGGGGATGAGGATGAGGAGGAAGAGGAGGAGAATGTCGGCGAGACAGTAGAGGGTACCAGTGCTCAGTCCTTAACTCTTGAGCGTGTATGGGCTGAAGAGGAGGACTTGGAGGAGGAGGAGGAGGAGGAAATGGAGAGTCAGGCCAGTGAGGAGAGGGAATTCTTACGTGTTGGGACTCTGGCGCACATGGCAGACTTCATGTTAGGCTGCCTATCCCGTGACCCTCGCGTTAGAAGAATCTTTTCAAACACCGATTACTGGGTGTTCACTCTCCTGGACCCACGGTACAAGCAGAACCTTTCCACTCTCATCCCTGCAGAGGAAAGGAGTATGAGAGTGAATAGATATCAACAGGCCCTGGTGCACAAGCTGAAACAATTCTTCCCATCTGACGCCGCTAGCGGCAAAGGGCATAGTTCTGTGAGCCAAGTAGCGGGGGAGAGGAGGCGAGCAGGCAGCTTGACCAGCACTGGCAGGGGAACGCTCTCCAAGGCCTTTGCCACTTTTATGTCACCCCAGCAAGACACTGTTACCTGTCCCCAGTCTAGGCAGAGTAGGGGGGAGCTGTACAGAAAGATGGTGAGGGAGTACCTAGCTGACCATACCAACGTCCGTAGCGATCACTCTGCTCCATACAACTACTGGGTTTCAAAGCTGGACACGTGGCCTGAACTGGCGCTGTACGCCTTGGAGGTGCTGGCCTGCCCTGCCGCTAGCGTGCTGTCAGAGCGGGTATTCAGTGCAGCTGGTGGCGTCATCACCGATAAGCGTACACGCCTGTCAACTGACAGCGCTGACAGGCTGACGCTTATTAAAATGAACAAAGCCTGGATTTCACCGGAATTCAAATCTCCTCCGGGGGAAAGCAGCTAAAGATTTAAATAACTTATGTATCCGATTCCTCTTCTCTACTCCTCCTCCTACTCCTCCTCCTCCTACATATCGTCTTTGCCTAACGCTGACCCAAAAAACGCCATTTTTTAGAGGTCCAACTGGCACTCTTTTAGCACAATTTTTCAGGAGGGCCCCCTTCAGGCCCTTTAATCAAGCAATTTTTCCAGAGGTCCACCTACAGGCCCTCTCTCCAAACAATTTTTCCAGAGGTCCACCTACAGGCCCTCTGTCCAAACAATTTTTCCGGAGGTCCACCTACAGGCCCTCTCTCCAAACAATTTTTCCGGAGTCCACCTACAGGCCCTCTCTCCAAACAATTTTTCCAGAGGTCCACCTACAGGCCCTCTGTCCAAACAATTTTTCCGGAGTTCCACCTACAGGCCCTCTGTCCAAACAATTTTTCCGGAGGTCCACCTACAGGCCCTCTGTCCAAACAATTTTTCCGGAGGTCCACCTACAGGCCCTCTCTCCAAACAATTTTTCCGGAGTTCCACCTACAGGCCCTCTCTCCAAACAATTTTTCCGGAGTTCCACCTACAGGCCCTCTCTCCAAACAATTTTTCCGGAGGTCCACCTACAGGCCCTCTCTCCAAACAATTTTTCCGGAGGTCCACCTACAGGCCCTCTCTCCAATTCCAGTTTCCAGTTTTATTTGCGCAAACTGCATACATTTTTATTTTTGGGATAGGTGTGAAAAATAATATTACTTGCGAATCTATATTGCCCAACATTGGATACGGTAGCAAGTAGAAGACCAAACACATGCTGCCCACAGGGTTCCGCAAATTCCTGGTCCACCCGCAAATTCCTTGTCCACAATGTCAAGGAGGTCGTGGTTCTGTTGATGAGCAACAAGTCCTTCTGTACTGAAATCGCCGACAAAGTCTCCATCTAAGAACCTACAGACCATTGTGGAGAGAGCGGCACAGCTCGCCATCAAAGTGACGAACCCCTAAGCCAGACTGCGCAGAGAAGATAACGAATAAATATCTCTGTGGTTATTTTTGCTAAATAAAAGTTAAATAAACCCCCCAAAAATTCATCTGTTCCTGTGCCTGATCCACCCAAGTTGAATCTGTCCCATCCTGAGAAATTCCCCCCCAAGGAGTCCCCACTGTAACTTGCTTCCCATACAACTACTTCACCCCCCGACACCTGTGTCTCGCCATTGTCCACCACCTCCTCAGACAACACTGGTAAATCCCCACTGTCAGCACACGGAAACAGCAAAAGGTCTTGCGAATTGGGGCAGAGAATGTTCTGGGCTAGCACATCAGGGAAGGGGTGACTATGGGGTTCCAGGGAGTACGTGACCACATGCAATATCCATTTAAAAGTCATGCCACACTTGATGTAGCTCATAATTGACAATTGTACCGGTTGATGCTAAATTTTTAAGTTGGGGTCCTGCGTCGTCATTCTGACTACACCCGGCTGTTGTCACCCCCACACACGCTAGCCCAGGGGGCACTCCTCTGGCTCTTCCAGCGAAACCTCCTTGCCCCAGCCTGCCACCCACCTACAGGCCCACTCTACAAACAATTTACCCGGATAGGGGACGTATACGGTATTAAACTGAGAAGAATTGATACCATACGGATTAAAGCAACAGTTTTCCCAAATCCATCTGGCTGTTGTCACCACCACACACGCTAGCCCAGGGGGCACTCCTCTGGCTCTTCCAGCGAAACCTCCTTGCCCCAGCCTGCCCCCCCCCACCTACAGGCCCACTCTACAAACAATTTAGCCGGATAGGGGACGTATCCGAAGTTGTACTCATGTTTGTTTTTGTTCTTCTTTTATCTGCCTCCTGACCTGTGATAGGCAGAGCATGGACACGTCCCCTTAGCTGCAGTGGGAAAGACACTCCCCTGGCCAGAGCAAGCTCTTTTTCCGTTTTCCGTGTTCGAAAAATCCATTAAATATAGGGTCCCAAGATAGGGGACGTATACGGTATTAAACTGAGAAGAATTGATACCATACGGGTTAAAGCAACAGTTTTCCCAAATCCATCTGGCTGTTGTCACCACCACACACGCTAGCCCAGGGGGCACTCCTCTGGCTCTTCCAGCGAAACCTCCTTCCCCCCCACCTACATGCCCTCTCTCCAAACAATTTTCCCGGGTAGGGGGACGTATTAGATATTGTACTGATTCTGAATTGCCTCCTGCAATAGACGGGAATCGAACCCAGATCAACTGCTTGGGAAGCAGCTATGCTCACCACTATACCACCAGCAGGCACAGCAACTGATAAGAACAGATACTAAACTTGATTTTAGCTGCAGTGCCAGCATGAGCAGTGGTGTCACCTGCAGGCGGTGATGGACCTTCGTTGCACCTAGTTGGGTGCTTCCCTAACATGTGATGGGTATTTGCCTCGCCTTTCTTGGTCTGGGTGAGCACAATTGCCATGAGGGTAACCACCAGGCTGTTGCCTGAGGATTTGGGGTAATGGTGGGATTAAGCAGCCTCAGAGGCATCCATGCATGCTGCCCCTGCTGTTTCCTGTCCATTTCCGTGGTGTTTCCATCATTTTCTGAGGTTTCCAGGTTTTCACCCAGCCTTCCCTAGGCAGAGCCTTGGTCCCCCGCAAAAATGCTCGAGTCTCCCATTGACTTCAATGGGGTTCGTTATTCGAAACGAGCACTCGAGCATCGGGAAAAGTTCGACTCGAATAACGAGCACCCGAGCATTTTAGTGCTCGCTCATCTCTAATCAACAGTCTTTAATTTGCAGTGGCAGTGGCTGTCCCTAATTTTCACAGACCACCTTAGCAAATTTAGGCTGTCAAGAGATGTAATTGGGTGGTGTTTATGTAAACACTGCCCATAAGTGGGCATTTTTGGGTGGTTTTGGGATGTTCCTAGGGGTGAATTTATTCTGAATTTACAAACTAAAATGTTGGTAAATATGCCCAGGGCACCCCACGATTGTGGCATGGAGGGGATAATGGGGTGACAGAGGGATCTCCATCTGTCTGTCTAACCACTTAGATACCACAGGCATTATTGACTAGGGCATCTAAGGGGTAAAGACGTGCTTTCCTTATTGCAACCGAACATTGAGGAAATCTACACGGTCAAGTCACACTATAATGACTAACAGCTAATATCTACAGTAAGCTGCGGTGTGCATCACGGACAGCAATTAAACATACTGTAGTGACTCAATAAGGTCCTAGTAGGTTGTCACAGCATCTGGTGCCATGGTGACTGCAGAGCATCCCACAGATACTAGATCGTGTACGGATGAGGAACCATAGAAGTGAACATGACAATCGAGGTGATCCCACAGATCCTCAATTGGGTTCAAGGGGAATTAGGGGCCAGGGTAGTACTTGGAAGTCTTGGTCAGGCACTCCCAACCTATGTGGGACATTTCTAATAATGTGTCATGTCACATTGACTTGCTGGCAGATCCCATCTGCCCCAGGGAAGACAATCAGCATGTATGGCTAAATGTGATATGCAAGGATGGATTCATACCCAAAATGGTTGACAGCGCCTCTGACATGGACATTCCTCAGACCATAATGCTGCCACCACCAGATTGTGTTCTTCCAGCAATGGTTGCAGGGTGTTTGTTCTCTGATGTTTCTTACCATCCATTTGATGAGGCAGAAAATGTGACTCACTGGAGAAAACAACGCTTTGTCAATCAGAGGTCCAATTACGATACTGCTACAAAAATTGAAGCTTTTTCTGCCTATACAACTTCGTAAGGAGAGGTTAAGTGATCATGCGTCTACTTCACAACCCTATATGACAGGGGTGGCCAACCTGTGGCTCTTGAGCCGCATGCGGCTCTTTGCCTCTTCAAGTGTGGCTCTTTTGGTGGGGCCGGGAAGCAGTCAGGCCGCCGCACTCTCCACCCCATGCTCAGATCTTCTTTCCTGATCGAGCACCATTGCTATTCTGCAGCTCCAGCTCACTCTTCACTACGTCCTGATGCGCACAGTGTCAGACCTGTGGAGTAGCAGGTGCCCAATCAGGGGAGGTAGGAGATTTTTCTAAATTATAGAACGGAGCATGGGGGTCTGATCTAGGCATCAGTGGCGTAACTAGAAATGACTGGGCCCCACAGCAAATTTTTGAATGGGGCCCCCCCAACTAGAAACTTCTTCACACCCCCACTACACTGGCTATTCAAGTTGGATCTCGAAGGCATTCTGTCTATTTCCTACAGTGTCACTGTATAAAATGTCATTGTATAATGCTGTTGAGTGAGCCCTGAAAATAACATTTTTTAGTCCTCCTCTTGTATGGGCCCCTTCTGGGTTCGGGCCCCAAAGCAGCCGCTTCCCCTGCTTCCCTTATAGCTACGCCCCTGCTAGGCATGGGAGGTTCTGATCTGAGCATGGGGGGTCTGATCTGAGCATGGGGGGTCTGATCTGAGCATGGGGGGTCTGATCTGAGCATGGGGACGGTCTAATCTGAGCATGGGGGTTCTAATCTGAGTATGGGGGGTCAGACCCAAGCATGGGGGATCTGGTATGAGCATGGGGGGGTCAGATCTGAGCATGGGGGGTCTTATCTGAGCAAAGAGTTCTGGTCTGAGCATGGACAGTCTAATCTGAGCATGGACAATCTAATGAGAGGGTCTGGTCTGAGCATGGGGGGGGTCAGATCTGAGCATGGGCGGTATGATCTGAGCAATGGGGGGAGATCTGAGCACCTAGGATCTGACACTGGGAGCCTGATTTGTTTTGAGGATCATATTTTAGGTCAGATGAGGATTGGGGGTCTGTGGGGGTGTGCAGACAGCCTATCACACACCTTATATACCCACCAAGCCAGCTCATGACATGTCTTCCTTCATGAGCTATGCACTGCCGGCATGAAAAGTACGAAGTGGTTATAATAATGTGACTGTTTAGTTTCTTTTATATTACATGGAATTAATCAGGTCATCAGCGAGACTTACTTTGGTGGGTTGTGGAGGGATGGTGGCAAGCTAGGAACTTTAGATTTAATTATTATTTGTTGATATATATAATTAGATTTCACAGTGCAAGATGAACAGTTTTTAGCTACACACCTCTTGTGTTAAATATAAATAAGGAATAAGGACAGAGTAAAAATTTGCTTTTCAGCAGGTAATTATATGGGTCTTAAAGGGGTTGTCCTAGTTATTTTTTTGTCCTTTGTATGTTTCTAACTAGTCAAATACAACAGCTTTTCATACACTTTCTGCTTCTAAAGCTGCTGGTTTCTCAGGTTTCAATGAGGGTCACATGACCTGTGATGTCAGCTGGCCTCCCTGCTAATCTTGCATTTGTGCACAAGCCTCAGAGATCAGATAACAGCCTGTACACGAGACGTCACTGTGCTGGCCACGCCCCCCCTGCTCTGCCGAGCTCCTGCTATCTGCTCTCCCTGGATTCTTTCAGATAAAACATTAACCCCTTTAGCCAGAACACACTGAAGGGTTTACAACAGCAGCTGCAGATGTAAAAAGACTCAGGATCTACCCTCCTCACCCTACAGACACAGAGCTGATACTGGAGCTGATCTGGAGGAGATACAAAGTATTGTATTGTACAAGAACAGGTAGGGGGAAGACCCTGTGTGTATCAGCAGTGTCATTGTACAGCTGGGACTTGTACTCCTACACATACAACATGCTGCTGAGTATTTCTGCAGACATGTCACTCAGGGCAGCACTTGTATTCACTGCTTTGCATAGCAGGAGTCTCACATTATTGTGCAAGTCTCACTTGAGCAATTATAGCATGTGCCATAATTTGGAACTTTTTAATGCCATAATAGTGGTGTAAACATGATGCAGGCCTGCCGGTTTGTGTAGGATGCAGGTCAGTGTTAATGTAGGACCCATCTGATTGAAAGCCACCCTGACGGTTGGTGGATGGGCCCGACATATTTATGATCATTTATATGCGCCAATAGCTTCCACTTTATCTACTTGTCTACATAGCAGTAATGCTTTTTTACTGTCATGGGGCCTATCTAGTGCTGCTGCCATTTTCTGTTTAATATATATATATATATAGAGAGAGAGAGAGAGAGAGAGAGAGAGAGGGGGAGAGAGAGAGAGAAGGGGAGAAGTGAGTCACATAGACCTACCAAACATTTCATTTCCCATGTGGAAACCATTTTATTAATAAAGCTAATTTCTGTCTTTAACATTCACATCTCACTTGTGCATTGTAAACTTTACTTGTTTGTCATTAGAAAATATTTATTACCAGCGAGGAGACGGCCTTAATTATGTTTAATTTATGAATTTGTGCATGCAATAGAGTGTGAAGCTCTACACTTAAAGTGTGGAGAGCAAATGCAGATCAAGCAATGTGTGATGTCAGGTTTGCTTGTGAAAATGATGGTCTGATATTATGCAAATACTTGATAAACATCTAATGGGGTTAAAGTTCTTAGTTCTGTAACTCAATTTGGAATTTGTAATGTTTAACCCCTTAGCAGAGGCCATAGATGTGTTTTGTTTTTTCCAGGTGCAATAAGTATACTGAGTTTTCAGCTTATATCCATTTACAAGGGACTGAATCATTTCACATACCTGGAATCTTAAAGGACCCCAAAAATCCAAAATACAAATCGGTAAAATTAAAGGGATATCCAGACCAATGGAAGTGGCAAAATAAACAAAACAAGTCATACCTGCATTGCTAGAAAAAAAGATCGCTACAAGCACCAGAGTGGTGGCATTGGGATGGTGGCCTTCAGTAAACTAGTTTGGAGTCTTGGAAAACCCTTTAATTTAACTATAGGTGCTTATGGAGAATCTAAAAATGGTTCTGGTTCGATATAGACAGTTAATGGGCAGTTACCACAGCATTAGTTTAAATTAACCACAGAATTTAGACAAATTTGGAATCACACACAGTAGATATTTTCAATCAGGAGTCTTTTTAAGTTATTCTTGCACACGATACCTGCACGCACTGGCTTTTAGCAATTTAGTAATAATAATCATTGGGCAACAAGTTTTGGGGTTTAAAGGGATTCTGCAGACAACTGACACCCATGGGTATATATATGTATATATATATATATACACTCACCGGCCACTTTATTAGGTACACCATGCTAGTAACGGGTTGGACCCCCTTTTGCCTTCAGAACTGCCTCAATTCTTCGTGGCATAGATTCAACAAGGTGCTGGAAGCATTCCTCAGAGATTTTGGTCCATATTGACATGATGGCATCACACAGTTGCCGCAGATTTGTCGGCTGCACATCCATGATGCGAATCTCCCGTTCCACCACATCCCAAAGATGCTCTATTGGATTGAGATCTGGTGACTGTGGAGGCCATTTGAGTACAGTGAACTCATTGTCATGTTCAAGAAACCAGTCTGAGATGATTCCAGCTTTATGACATGGCGCATTATCCTGCTGAAAGTAGCCATCAGATGTTGGGTACATTGTGGTCATAAAGGGATGGACATGGTCAGCAACAATACTCAGGTAGGCTGTGGCGTTGCAACGATGCTCAATTGGTACCAAGGGGCCCAAAGAGTGCCAAGAAAATATTCCCCACACCATGACACCACCACCACCAGCTTGAACCGTTGATACAAGGCATGATGGATCCATGCTTTCATGTTGTTGACGCCAAATTCTGACCCTACCATCCGAATGTCGCAGCAGAAATCGAGACTCATCAGACCAGGCAACGTTTTTCCAATCTTCTACTGTCCAATTTCGATGAGCTTGTGCAAATTGTAGCCTCAGTTTCCTGTTCTTAGCTGAAAGGAGTGGCACCCGGTGTGGTCTTCTGCTGCTGTAGCCCATCTGCCTCAAAGTTCGACGTACTGTGCGTTCAGAGATGCTCTTCTGCCTACCTTGGTTGTAACGGGTGGCAATTTGAGTCACTGTTGCCTTTCTATCAGCTCGAACCAGTCTGCCCATTCTCCTCTGACCTCTGGCATCAACAAGGCATTTCCGCCCACAGAACTGCCGCTCACTGGATGTTTTTTCTTTTACGGACCATTCTCTGTAAACCCTAGAGATGGTTGTGCGTGAAAATCCCAGTAGATCAGCAGTTTCTGAAATACTCAGACCAGCCCTTCTGGCACCAACAACCATGCCACGTTCAAAGGCACTCAAATCACCTTTCTTCCCCATACTGATGCTCGGTTTGAACTGCAGGAGATTGTCTTGACCATGTCTACATGCCTAAATGCACTGAGTTGCCGCCATGTGATTGGCTGATTAGAAATTAAGTGTTAGCGAGCAGTTGGACAGGTGTACCTAATAAAGTGGCCGGTGAGTGTATATATATACAGTACAGACCAAAAGTTTGGACACACCTTCTCATTCAAAGAGTTTTCTGTATTTTCATGACTATGAAAATTGTAGATTCACACTGAAGGCATCAAAACTATGAATTAACACATGTGGAATTATATACTTAACAAAAAGTGTGAAACAACTGTAAATATGTCTTATATTCTAGGTTCTTCAAAGTAGGCACCTTTTGCTTTGATTACTGCTTTGCACACTCTTGGCATTCTCTTGATGAGCTTCAAGAGGTAGTCACCTGAAACGGTTTTCACTTCACAGGTGTGCCCTGTCAGGTTTAATAAGTGGGATTTCTTGCCTTATAAATGGGGTTGGGACCATGAGTTGTGTTTGGCAGAAGTCAGGTGGATACACAGCTGATAGTCCTACTGAATAGACTGTTAGAATTTGTATGGCAAGAAAAAAGCAGCTAAGTAAAGAAAAACAAGTGGCCATCATTACTTTAAGAAATGAAGGTCAGTCAGTCCGAAAAATTGGGAAAACTTTGAAAATGTCCCCAAGTGCAGTCGCAAAAACCATCAAGCGCTACAAAGAAACTGGCTCACATGAGGACTGCCCCAGGAAAGGAAGACAAAGAGTCACCCCTGCTGCGGAGGATAAGTTCATCCGAGTCACCAGCCTCAGAAATGGCAGGTTAACAGCAGCTCAGATTAGAGACCAGGTCAATGCCACACAGAGTTCTAGCAGCAGACACATCTCTACAACAACTGTTAAGAGGAGACTGTGTGCAGCAGGCCTTCATGGTAAAATAGCTGCTAGGAAACCACTGGTAAGGACAGGCAACAAGCAGAAGAGACTTGTTTGGGCTAAAGAACACAAGGAATGGACATTAGACCAGTGGAAATCTGTGCTTTGGTGTGATGAGTCCAAATTTGAGATCTTTGGTTCCAACCACCGTGTCTTTGTGCGACGCAGAAAAGGTGAACGGATGGACTCTACATGCCTGGTTCCCACCGTGAAGCATGGAGGAGGAGGTGTGATGGTGTGGGGGTGCTTTGCTGGTGACACTGTTGGGGATTTATTCAAAATTGAAGGCATACTGAACCAGCATGGCTACCACAGCATCTTGTAGCGGCATGCTATTCCATCCGGTTTGCGTTTAGTTGGACCATCATTTATTTATCAACAGGACAATGACCCCAAACACAGCTCCAGGCTGTGTAAGGGATATTTGACCAAGAAGGAGAGTGATGGGGTGCTACGCCAGATGACCTGGCCTCCACAGTCACCAGACCTGAACCCAATCGAGATGGTTTGGGGTGAGCTGGACCTCAGAGTGAAGGCAAAATGGGCCAACAAGTGCTAAGCATCTATGGGAACTCCTTCAAGACTGTTGAAATACTGTTAACACCATGTGTTAATTCATAGTTTTGATGCCTTCAGTGTGAATCTACAATTTTCATAGTCATGAAAATACAGAAAACTCTTTGAATGAGAAGGTGTGTCCAAACTTTTGGTCTGTACTGTATATATATATATATATATATATATATATATATATATAACAAAAAAATAACAGGGAATGTTCTCATTGTCTCTCATTGTCTCTCATTACTTCCCATTTATTTGGTGGGAACAATACTTATCTCAAATTTAGGGGTGCGCAATCCCTGTCAACTTGGAGAGGCAGACACTAGCTGCTGCATCCAGGTGAGAATGAATAAAAGGTGGACAAGCGTGTGTGCCAAGGTGGAAATATCCTTTTAAAGGAAATATGTCACCCAAATTTTATCTGCCAGTTAAAACCAGATAACCACACATCTCATTTTTTCCTAATCTATTTTTATTTTCTGATTACAGAATTATTTATTCTATTTCCTGTTGATTATGGGGGAAGCCATCTTGTCTGAGCTGTTCTTATCAGCATTTAGAATGCATTAAGAAAATTCTTTTATGGTAGCCACATGGGCCATAGACACAATGGTCAGGAGTGGACCTCACTGACTTCTATGGTACGGTACTCTAGGCATGCTCTGTGACCTGTGCAGAGATCATTGTACAAGGAAAGAATACAGAAGCTTTGACAATCACCTATTGTGAATGGTGGCTCTGTCTTATCTATACCCAGAGGTGGTATCATTACAAGCAGGATTAGAATGACAAATTAAAGGGTGTATTAGACTGGGAGGCAGATTGCGTTGTGCAATAATGATCTGCTACCAGCACACCGCTGATGGCATAGCGATTGCTCATCCCCATGCCAGGGAAGACTTCTCTGCATGTAATAGTAGGGGCGTCCTCTGCTAGCTATCTGACGATTTCTGGGAGGGAACGCTTCCCTTCTGACAATCGTCTGCGGCATCGGAGTGTCTAATACACCCTTAAAGGTCTCTTTACAAGGGACAATGTACAAGCAGATTGTCGAGAAGGAAGCGTTCCTTCTTGAAAATCTGCTGATTGCTTGAGGAGGAGATCAGTGAATTAACATATACCGATCTCCTCCAGAGTATGGAAAGGAGTGGTTTCTTACAGGTGAGAAAATAATAATGTTTGTAGTAGTGCTTCTTTAAAGAGGTTATCCAAGCCTTTAAAACCTACCCACAATGCTCTGGGCCTCTCATCCAGAGAATACTGGTACCTGATGTCTGTGTCCTTCTGGACACGTCGATGACTGGGTAAGCATTCTCAGTATGAGGGGCCTGGGCATTTCCAGGTTTAATGAATAATGAACTTGAGGAAAAGTTAGCACTTGAATCTCCTTTTTTTATGTGCACTTAACGGTGGGCCGTGAGCCATGTCTAGACATGGGCCATTGGGTCCTGCCGTAAAGCCCAAATGCTCAGGCTGCCCTGTCTTCATTTCTTAAAGCAGGCAAGAATGGAGATACATGAAAAAAGAAGAAATTGTGGGCTGGCTGGTTAAATATATATAGTTCGTTAAGTGACCCCCAGCGTTGTCCTGTTGGTATTCTCCAGACCTGCACTGCATGACCCTCCTTCTTTCTAGACAAATCAGACTAGTAAAATAAAGCAGAGGGTGAAAGTCCTCTACTACTGGTTGTTAATCTGTATTTTTTTTTTCATTTTTTTCTTTGTAAGAGGACTCTTTCTTCTCTCTTTTGCCTCGATAGAAAGAAACAAAGTTTTGTCAGCACTCCTGTTCCTTTTGTTGTTTTCTCTTTCTCAGAAGTCTTTTTCTTCCCTTTTATCCTAATCCCAGTCATGCATGAAGGAACAGTTGTGCTGTGTTGTTTGTCTGTTCTGCTAGTTTCAAATCAGTGGGACTCCTGCTTTGTTCTCTTTATTTTCTGAACACAGAAAGGTAAAAGAGAAGGCGCGGTGATTGAAACTCTTAAGAAGAAAACCTATATCTTAGATTTTTTTTTCAACGCATTGAATATTGATGGCGATAATTAGGAAAGCAAAGCATGCGTTATAAAAAATCAATAAAGTAACCACTTCAAGTCTAATGACTTCAGAACCTTCATTAGCATAATACTCATCAAACGAAACATGACAGATATAAAATATGGAGGAGAACTTTGGAAGCTAATGACAAACTCTACCCAATGGCTCTATGGATATATTAGTATAATTTAGCTTTCGTGTCTGGATTCTTGTAGGCACTTTTAGGTTTAAGGAAGAGGAGAAGTCTTCATATTTTTGGCATAGGCTACTACCACATCTACTTTTTTGCCACCAGAAAGCTTTTATGATATTAGAGCTCAGCATGTTCCACCCGATGGTTGCTATAGTGACATAGTAGGCTGAGAACCTGTTATAGGTCTTTACTATGAAGTTTTCAAAAACTAAATTTTTTCTTTGTAGGTCGCCTCACCTTCTCCTTCACTTAAACTGTTGTCTCACACTTGATCTATGGCAGGTAGCTATGATTTTAAAAGAATGTACGTCTTGCAATTCCGTTCACTCTCCTGATGCAAAAAATATAGTTCATGCAAGTCATGCTCAATGAGTTGGTTATTGTTGCTTGCTAGGTTTCTGCTCTCTGTGGTTGTCGGGGCTAATTAAAAGTAATTCAGACTACTCAGTGGGTGCAGTGCATAGCTCCACAGGAAATTATGATCGCAAAAGTCTTCCTGTAGAGTTCTACACTTAGTACTACAAAGTGCCTAAGGCTGCAGTTACCTGAATAGGCTTGAATTAGACTAGACAACCGCATCATCCCAGTTCTTAATCTATTAGAGCGGTATACAAGTGGCGATTGTTGATTGCAAAAATGGGATTAAGAGGCTCTTCAAGTGAATTGATTTTCGTGTGAGAACAAAAAGAGGAAAGAGAAGGCTGAGGCTTGAATCACACAGCCAGAAAGTTTAGTGAATGGGTTTACTCCAAATGTTAAAATTAAAGCAATCAGCATTTCCCCATGGGGTCTGCAGGTGAGGGGAAAAAAAGTGTTGAAAAGAAGTAAATCAGGGAGTGTGAATGGTCAGAGGGATAATTTACTGAAATGTTATTTTCACCTTGTGAAATCAACACATGCCTGTTGACTGCAGCTCATGTTTTCATACTTGTCTGGGATTGGGTTTTCAGACTACAAAGTGTGCCCTAAGTCTGTATAATTCAGACATCAGACACTTTGATGAAGAATATAAAAAAAAGTACACAGCATATAATATAAATATTTTAATATATTTATATTTTAATATTTATATATAAAATATTATATCAAAATAGTTTATTTACTCACCTTCCAGAATGTACCTATATGTGGGGGTGGAAGGCACAACAGCTTCTATGGGGTGGGGGGGCCCATTTCCACTGAGATAGATAGATATATATATAAATTACAGCGGGGATGCCAAACCTGCAGCCCTCCAGCTGTTGTAAAACTACAACTCCCACAATGCCCTTCTGTAGACCAATATCTATAGGCGGTCCAGGCATGCTGGAAATTGTAGTTTTGCAACAGCTGGAGGGCCTGATTATAGTTACTGATGACTATGGACTATGGAAGAGGTGACCCCACCTTATGTCTTATTATAATGTGCTACATTAATTTTTTCCAATCCTGAGAAGTCATATTATACATGGTAGCTTTCTTTTGTGTGCATTATCCTTGCACTATGATATTTACGTATTATCACTTTTGGAATAGTTACTGGGTTATGACATTACAGAGTAAATAAGCCCAGTAATGTGACATCACTGTGTGTGCTATCCCTGTACTGTGACATCACTGCGCACATGATAACTGTGCAGAAACTTCACTACGGCCATGATCCTACAACTGTAACGTTGTTTGCAATATTCCTATACCGTGACATCACTGTGTATATTACTGTGTGCATTAATGTTATTTAACCTATATATATATATATATATATATATATATATATATATACACCATAAAAACCTATACTAGAATTGGTGTTTTAGCTTATCCTACCTCTCAAAATCAGGATAAAGACCAATAAAAACATTATATGTAGACCCAATAAAAACAACAGCTTCCTACACAAAAAATAATCCCTTGCACAGGTCCTTTGTGGGCAAAAAATAAAAATGTTATTGCTCTTTGCAAATGTCATTACTCTCTGAATGCAACAACATATTTTTAATGTTTAAGTATTTTTAGTGTTTTTTTATTGATTAAAAGTAGCAAAACATAAAAAGTATATAGATTTGGTATTGTCATAACGATACTGACCCACACAATAAAGTTGGCAATTATACTTAATTATACTGCCAAGTAAATGCCACTAGAATAACCTAAAAAACAATACCAGAATGGTTCACATGAAAAAAAAATGGAATACAAATTGTTCAGAACATCTTATCTACCTCAGTTTGGTATCAAAAACAAGCCCTCATATAGCTCCATGTAATAACAATTCTGGGGCATTTTCCATATAACTCTGTGTTACTTTTGTTATTAAAGGTTTATGAATGAATTACTAGGTCCATCTGGGTCTTACCAGTTGGGTGTGTGTCCCTGCACAGTTTGACACTGACAGCACTGATTTGATAGTGTCAGACTTTGCAGGGACACAACCCAACTAGTAACAACCACTGGCTACTCTTTTATAGCAGGAATAATAAAGGAATCACACACACAACAGAGCCATACGAACAAATGCTGCCAAATTGCAAACGAATGCAAGCAGTGACGAAACAGACCTGTCTGGAAAGGTGACACATCCTTTTTAACATTTTATTTATACTGCGTGGAAAAAAATGTGCAATTTCTTTTTTCTTTTCTAAGTTAATAAAAGGTAATCAATAAGTTGTATATACCCCAAAATAGTGTCATTTAAAAATACAACTTACACAACACAAAACAAACCTCATACATCTATGTTGATGGGGCAAAAATTTTATGGTGTAAAATATTTTGGTGAAGAAAAATTTTTTTTCGTTTTGCTTTTTTATGTGATGTTGATATCTTAGAGTGTCCAGTCATAACTATAATCATGGTCATTATGACTGGACCTCCATCCAGTGAAGCCTGTACTTATCCGTGTGAGCCTCATACCTTCATACAGTGTTCAACAAAATTTCAGGTTCTAAAAACATAAATTAACAATATCTGATTCAATAGCTTATCTAATCTCTCATGTCTAATTTAATTTTTAAAGACAAGAAAACTGGATCCTTGTTTTATTCCTTTTTTAAGCAGCTGAGGAGGATTTAAATATCTCTTTAGCCTTTGTCTTTGCACACAGAAATTGTTTGAAGGCCTTTTTGTCAGTACTTCCCAATCTTTCATCCATTGCTTCTTCAGGACAAAATTAAATTTCCTCTCTGATGGCCAAAACAAGGACATTTAAATACTATTTTATGGACCTCAATTATGTGCAAATTCATTGAAAATGAAAAGTGCACGTGGCTCCTCAAAAATAGGGCATATTGTGAATAAAGATAATGCCGTAATTGATTGTGAGTCCTTTTGATGTGAACGTTGAAGTTTAAGATACAGAATGCATATGGATGTGTTTAAAAATGCTCATGCAATTTACTTCAAAGTTTCCTCAGTACATACTGCATCTCATATTTGTCTAGAGTGATCAGTTATCTAGTAGCTTTTGCTGTCAGATGCTTCAAGAGTGTGGAGAATAGAAATGACATTGTAATGCCACCTGTGGAGACGAAACTCAGTTGGAGGAAAGACTTGCATTACCTCTGGCTAAGTCACACTACACACAATGATTAGCAGCCCATTAAAAAAAGAGATCTCATGATCAATAATATTGGGTCTTAAGAGCTAGACAAAGCCCACTATAGTAGGTTATAGCTGAAATTCTTGGACATTGTTCTTTGGATGATCCATCACCGTCTCCAGTCTTGGATTGCCATTAATCATGTTTTACTGTTATGTTTGAGACATTAAATTGTAGTAAAATAAAGGATCAACCTCCATTGAGACGATTTTCTGAAACATGACATATCTTGTAATGTATATGGAGCTTTTATAGTTAGACCAGTTCTTACAGTTTATAAATTAAATCCAGTTGTAAATAATCTCCTTTATGATATTTGTTGAAATGGTAACAATTTATAAATTGATTGAGATGGGTTACTGAGCAGAAGGTGAGGTATGTCAGAGGTACATGCCATGCAGCATAAGATCGGCAGGAGACACGGAACAGAATGCAAAACAGTTTATTTGCTTAACTGGTTGGTTCTGATAGTGGTAACTGCATCAGAACCCTTTGCCCTTCTCAAAATCTCCCTCACTGTGGCTAAGTTTCAGGGAGCCTACCTCTACTTACTTAAGTCTTTCAATTACCTTGCTCCAAACTCCTCAGCAACAACAACAAATCACCAGCCTCTTCAAGACTTCTTAGGTTGCTCTCCAGCCTTCCCTCCCTGACCACTTCAGTCAGACAGTCTTATCTTGGGCTCACCATGATTCGTAAGGACCATGCTGTCACTTTAAGTTGAGCTTGTGCTCAAGCTACTGGTATACAGTCTGCTTTAGGCTCTACAGTGATGCACTGGAACTTCCTTTAATATTAGACTAGTTGTGCTACCATAGGCACCAACCCTCTTCTGGTGGAAACTACTCTTTTTGTTGAAACATTAAATTCTCTGGTGCAGATATAGCACTATGTAATTGTTTGGAACTACAGCTCTTCCCATGAAGACCCTGGTCTGACAGCCTCTAGCAACATGGTGCCCAAGGTGGCATCTCCCTACCACAATGTTAAATGTGTTACTGAAGACCAGTACCCAATTTCCCATTGTCCGATAGCAATTGCCAGCAGGGAGCAGGGAGCCAGGTAAGTAGATTCAGTGCGAGGGTCCTGGGCATATGGGGGACATTTTTTAGTCTCAGATAACCCCTTAAAGACCAGCATTTTAGATGTTGGTCTTAATAAAGCCCTAAGCTGGTGGTGGATCTGCCAAAGCTATGAAGAGGTACAGGCCTCTCCATGACTTCGATCCATCCAGCGCCAGTTCTAAATGTAGACCATTTTCTATGCCATTTTCCCTTCCCCGAACACATCACACCAATAATTTTAGACCTGGTGTGAGTGGGGCACAGATAGCTGCACAACTAACCATTGCACCACCATCTGTGCCTTAAATATGCCTAATATAGGCGTATTTCAGTATAATAAATCACCCACTATATGTACACACATTTAAACACATGGGAGGAGATTTATCAAACAGATTCCACCTTTCAATTTTCACAGCTCCTTTGAAAAATGAAAAGTGGAATCTAATTGGTTGCTATTGGCAACTAAGCCAGTTATACTTTACACCAGTTTGGGCATGGGCACAGGAAGTTATATATTGTCTATGCTTCAAATATATGAATTTTTTATTCAAGTGGTTTGCAATGCATTTTACATTTAGAAAATTTCAGTCATTTTGGAAGTTCTGTAGGACGCTTTGACCTCTTCAATTTAAGAATCAGCAGGAGATTGAGCTTGCAGCTCTTGTCTCTCTGTGCCGCCTCATATATAATGCTGCTGGACCGAGAATGGAGCATATCATTATGTATATTTTCTGAATTTAACACTGTCCTAGTAGATATAAATGGGATAGGGTTCTAACACCAACATATTCCACATCCCTGTATAAGCCAGTGCCTGGCCCCAGTGAGAATTAGAATGTAATTTCCCTGTCTGTCCCCAGTGGGATTTAGAACATAATTTCCTTGAATGGGCATTTCACTGCATGCCAAATGACCTATAAGTATGGGAGGACACTAAAATTTTAAAAGAAAATTAAAGGTGGCCTACACCTTCAATAGTTATTGCATGAATGAGACTTCACAGTGTCATACATAACTTTATAGGTCAATCTGAGCACTTTTGATTTAGGTAGAATGTATTCTTACCTGAATCTGAAAATTCTAGAGCTATTCTGAAATGTTTAGATTTGTCTATAATGTCTATATGAACTTCCAAGTTATAAGCAGTCATATAGCTAATTATGTGCTCCTTTACTAATCTCTTGTGAATCAGCATTTTAACATCGTGCTGGTATTTGGTATTTGGTTACCCTTGAACCTAGAACTTAGAAATACTGATTGAACTCAAGCCATCTATGGTTCAGATAACTGGTCTTGGGGACTGCCGCTATGGTCCAAAGTCTACAATTTTTTTTTTACATGTAACCAGAATTTTGAGTAATATACACTGTTGTATAATCTGTGTATAATGGATAGACCACTTTTAAACAAATGTTTTCCATCCTTATCATCACTACCTTCTCATCATTGTGATTAGTGTCCGGAGACCAAAATGGAATATACAAAACTATACTTATTATTAGTGTTGAGCGAGCATGCTCGGCCGAACTCGCTGTTTGGCCGAGAATGCCTACGCTCGGGTGCACTCGGTGTTCAGCCGAACGCCGAGTGTACTTGAGCGCAAAGCTCGAGTCCCCTAGACGGATCCGTCATGACCCCAATGCAAGTCAATGGGGACGGATCAGTTTGGTGTGACATCCTTACCTTTCCCTGCAGCTCCCTCCTCCCGTCCAGCAGGTGGCGCTGTGGTAAAAATTACCACTCTGCGCGCCGTCTTCCTGCTGGAGCAGGTCGGGAGCTGCGAGGGAAGGTAAGTATGTCTCTGTGTCTGTGTGTTTTTTTTTTTTTTAATTTGGGGCACTTGTGTAAATCAGGGGTGCCTGGTTTACTCCCATAGACTTCAATTATGCTTGGGTGCTCGGCCGAGCACTCGAGCACCCCTGAGTGCTCGACCAGAGCACCCGAGCACCTTAGTGCTCGATCATCACTACTTATTATGAATGATTTGCGATAAGCCTTATCTCCCATTTTAAATAGGTTGTGTAACATTTTTGATCCAAAAGCTTCACACACCAGTTCACTATCAATGTCAATTTATCAGTATAAAGGCTCTTCTGCATCACCACACATAAACTAAACTCAGTCATACAGCGATCGGCTACATTGTGGGCCGATTATTTGCCTGGGAGATTGTATTCACCACCAATATGTCAGATTAAACTGGCCGAACAGGTAGTTCGTTTTTAAAAAAAACTGACATCCTGGTCCTTGAACAAAGTGACAAATGATAGACCCAGTTCTGCCATCATGCCATAGACATGTAATTTCTGCAATGGCCAAAGATTTCCAATGTCTACATGTACAAATGTCTGCCAGCGGTCATTGCTCATGGTAGTTTGCAATCAATGATCAGGCAAATCATTCCTTCTCTTGACTCAAAGACTTGTATGCTTTGGAAGACAATATGTTGAAATAATTATTAGTTAATATACTTACCCTAACAAGTCTTCACTTCTCCCGCCATGCTTCTGTTTAGATTCCTCACTACATCTTATTACAAATTACATCATAGTATGGTTGGAATATACTTATATACTTAACATATCCAACTAGACCCCTGTTTTAAAATTAATTAAATGAATAGATTTCTATTGTTATCATACCTAAAATTCTCAACATAGGTGTTTGTTTGCCTGGTCTGCATACCATAGAACATATTACCTGTGATATATGGGAATGATTTACAATTATCATATTTGAGAGAACACATACTGTTCTCCAAAAAAGAATACCGGCTCCTGGGCAATAATGCTAAATCTATAACAAGAACATTTACAATACTGGTTTCTTTTTATGTGATGGAGGCACCCTTGAGCTGTCCTAGTACTAGTCCTAGAACTAGGTACCATGGGTGATTGCTACCTCTGCTTGAAATACTGTACTTACCAGTCTATACTAGTTTTTGTATTATTAGAGTAAAATACATTTTAATTGGAGAAAGAGAAAATAAAAGAAAGTTATGGGGGTCAGTTACGATCAGAAATACACCTTTATTAGGCGTATGTTTCTGGTGCAGATTGCAGCACAAAAAAACCCAGCAACTTTTCCCCACTCACACCTGGTCTAAAAAAGTTGGTGTGGCATGGGTGGCTAAGGGGATAGCCCCGTAGGTCTGTCTCATGCATTATTTTCTATGCCTGTTTTAGGTGTAGAAAATGGTCTAAATGTAAGCCAGCAAGGAAGCTGTCTTACATTTAGACCGGCGCTGGATACGCCGAAGTTATGTAGAGGCCGCTGCCTCTTCATAACTTCTGCGTACCCACCTCCAGCACAGGGACTTATTAAGACTGGTGTCTAAAACGCTGATATTACTAAATGACCTCCTATGTTCTTTGATCGTGATATGTAGAAGCCCTTTCATTTTTTTCACATTTTGCTATGTTATGGCCTTGAGCTAAAATAAAAACAAGCAAACAGGGTTTCCTTATCAATCTGCACGTAATACCCCATACTGAGACAGTGAAAAAAGAATTTGAGATATTTTTGCAAATTTATTAAAAAGTAAAAACTACAGTTTTGCATGGTCATGAGTAGTCAGGCCCTTTACTATGAAATTATAAATTTAGTTCTGGGGACCTTCTATTTGCCTTGATCATCTTTGAGATGTTTCTACACCTTGATTGAAGTCCACATGTGGTAAATTCAGTTGATTGGACATTATTTGGAAAGGCACACCCCTGTCTATATAAGGTCTCACAACTGACAATTCAAATCCAAGCAAAAACCAAGCAATGAGGAGCAAAGTAGAGCCTGTAGAGCCCAGAGACAGGATTGTGTGGATGCACAGATCCAGAAAGGGATATGAAAAATTACTGCTGCACTGAAAGTTCCCAATAGCAAAGTGGCCTCCATAATTCTTAAATGGAAGAAGTTTGGAACAACCAAGACTTTTCCTAGAACTGGCCACTCCACCAAACTAAGTAATCAGGGGAAAATGGCCTTAATAAGAGAGGTAATCAAGAGCCTAATGGTCATCTACAAAGATTCTGTGTGCAGATGGGAGAAACTTCCAGAAGGTCAACCATCACTCAAGCACTTCACCAATATGGACTTTATGGCAGAGTGGCCAAAAGAAGCTTTTCATCAGTAAAAGACACACAAAAGCCTGCCTAGAGTTTGCAAATAAAGCACCTAAAGAGAAACAAGATTCTTTGTTCTGATAAAACTAAGATTGAGCTGTTTGGCCTCAATTCCAAGCATCATGTCTGGATGAAATCAGATACTTCTCTTTACCTGCCCAATACCATCCCTAGAGTGAAGCATTTTGTTGGCAGCATCATGCTGTGGGGTGTTTTTCAGCAGCTGAGACAGGGAGACTGGAAAGGGTTGAGGGAAAGCTGAATTGAGCAAAGTACAGAGATATTCTTAATGAAAATCTGATTCTGAGTGCTCTGGACCAAAGACTGGGTCTAAGCTTCACCTTCCAATAAGACAATGACCTTAAGCATGCAGTCAAGAGTGGGTTAGGGACAACTCTGTGAATATCCTTGAGTGGCCCAGCCAGGGCCAAGACTTGAACCCAATCAAACATCTCCGGAGACACTTGAAATTGGCTGTTCACCAATGTTTCCCATCCAACCTGACAGAGCTTGAGATCATCTGCAGAGAAGAATGGCAAGTGTGGCCAGGTATGCAAACCTTGTGGCATCATGCACAATAAGACTAGAGACTGAAATCACTGCCAAAGGTCCTTTAAAGTCCTGAGCAAAGGGTCTAAATGAAATCTTTTAGTTTCTCCTTGTCAATAAATTAGCAAAAATTTTGAGTAATCAGTTTTCAATTTTCTCATTATGGGGTATGGAGTACAGAATGATTGGGAAAAACTTTATTTTTTTAATATAACCACAAAGCCACGATATAACAAAATGTGGAAAAAGTGAACGGGCCTGAAGACTTTCCGAATGCATTGTAATTTAAATAGGTTGTTCAATTTAGACATAAATGTTTCAAAGTGTGGGTTTGGTCTCTGGGACTTGCTCCTATGTGAAGAACAGAGCACTGTTGCACCTGGTGGAAATGGAGAAGAGGCACATGCATGAATTTGATTTCTGAATCTGAATTTCTCCAATCACTGCTGAAAATAGCCAAGTACCGTAAGTGTCCTTGCCTGTAGATCAGTGCAGTGGAAATGTGGCTTGAAGAAGCAGGCCAGAAGTAAAAATATAAAAGTCTCTCTTTACTTAGCGCAAAATATATCTTGTGGTATATCCAGCAGTAGAAGGTACAAAGTGCAGGTGACCAGGTGATAAGGTATGGTGGCTGGTTGGGTGGTAATTTAATGGCACTTGCAGGCACTTGTGGATATAAGTGTTGACAATTTGATACAGGCCTGGTGTTAGAGTGGCCTGGAAGAGGTCTAGGTGATGGGTGTCTGAGCCGTAGTCCCTCACCTGTAATAGGGTCTGTAACACTGTGGTTTTCCTGATTAATCTGCTGTCTAAGCACACTAAAGTTTTTTTGCAAGCTTTGTTCTTGACCCTGACAGTCTTCCTGGAGTGGAGGCCTCACAGGATAACTGGATATGGTCCCTTGGAGAAGAAGCTCTCGAATGTGCTTCCTATCTCCTCTCTGGACTCAAACTTTCCCTCCTGGCTGGAAGTAGGACCAGCCCACTCCTACCAAGAGGGGAGGAACATGGAACATGGTGGTTAGCTCTTTTCCAGCCAACCATTTCCAACCATACCTCCGCTGCTAAAGTAAACTGCTGAACATAGCATAACAGAATATAATGCATAATATAATAAAAAATTGCAGATACCCCCAGGTGTGGGGTACTGCATATCCTCTGGATATGTTATAAATGTCCTTAATGGAACAACCCTTTTAAGATTCTGGGCTCAAATACAAAATATGTAACATACCCCTACAAACTATCTCTGCATAGCTAAACCCCTAACAACTGCCTTTATTATGATTTATAAATGTACTTACAACAACTATCTTCTGCATTATGTCATATTTGTATTTCCCCTTTTGTAAATGTAGAACCTGAATTCCAGCTGCAAGGAAATAAAAATATAATATCTGTAGGTCTAATTTAGTCTTTCCTGCTCTACCCAGGGCTTGACCATCCGATTGTAGGAAACTCCTTTCTCCTCAGACTGTTCTGACTGAACAGGTTTATTCAGCTGTTGTACGCTAAGCCCTATGAAAAGAACAATGGCTTCTGATCTGCCTTTTATGGTTTATTGGGAACTGGCGGTCCGCACTGAAGCTTTGGTCAGTGATTAAGCACAGTGAAAACAAACTACACAAGGCTACGTTGATGTTGGAGGAAGAATTCGCCACTTCATTAAGGCTTTAAGAGGAAACCTTTTCTTCTGCAGTGCTTGTTCAAAACTTCTCAGGTCTCTATTTAAAAACGTAATTCTCTCTAAGTAGCACAAAAACGATCGACAAAGCAACTGTTCCATCTACATGACAACTCAGCAAGATAAGTGATATATAAACATCATGCTTTTTCACATGGAAATCAATCGGGGTAAAAATGTGTGAAATTATTTCCTTTTTTATTAAGTGATGCTTCTGACAAATGTGACAACATAATATGGAATGGTTATGGTTAGCGAGTCATTAAAGATCATTTAATGACAATCCTCCAAGGTATATTTTATTTCATGGCCACATGTCTACTGTGTGATCTTTACATGCTATTTTACAACATAATACAAAGATAGAACTTTATTTTTTTGTGATTGATGATAATATTAGTAGAATATATGATTATTTCACATGACTGGAATGATCAAAACTGAAGGAAGAGAATCAAATATTTTTTGAAGTAGGTGACTTTAACAAGTCAGTTTGGCAAACCCCCCTACAGGCCAGATCTGCAAAAAGGAAGCATGCTTACTTGCTCACATTGTTGGGTCCCTGCTCCTTTGCTCCCCAGCCTTGGCTTCCTTGTTTAGGTCCTCTGCTGTCCACATCCGATTTAATGCCACTGCAGCCAATCACTGGCCGCAGCGGTGACCTGTTCTTTTTCTGTCACAAGGTTAGCATGTATGTAGGCTTCCCTTTGCATGTCTGTCCTCTGGGGAGGGTGTTTTCGAAAAGCCACCCAAAAGATGGCCAATCCCTTTAAATTCCAATGGTCATAATTAGAGATGAGTGAATTTTTTGAAATTTGGTTTTTGAATAACTTTGACCAGAATCAAAAGTTCTCAGATTGCCCTGAAACGTTTTGTATGACACTCTGGGATTTCTTTGGACTCCTTCAAAGTTTTGACATTTGCATATATAGCTAGGGATAAACACATGGTAGACAGTGGTAACAAACAGCCTCTTTTAACCACTTAAGGACTACCGTCATACATATACGGTGGAAGTCCAGGGTTTAAACATAGTGCTCTCTCAGAAGCTAAGCAGACACTGAGCTACCAAGTGTTTACTGTTACACAGCAGACACCCATAGGCAATGTACATAATCGGCAATAATGCCGATGCAATGGCATTGGAACAGTGAAACCCTGGGAGTGCTGTGCCCCGAGGCCTGAATGGTTATCCTGCACTGAGATTGAGGGAGCTATTCAGTTGCTGTTGCAGCCTTGGGCCTTCTGAGGAATTAAAGGCCTGCCATAGGAACATGATAAATCTCCAATAGGTGGCAATGGTAATTCATTGCAGTCTATAGGGAAGCCAACAGACAATCACATGTTTAAGACCCCTACGGGGAGAAAATGTTTTTCAAAAGTAAAAAAAAAAAAAAAATCTAATTACCCTCCTTCCCCCATATTAAAAATGAAAATAAATAAATAATAACAAAATAAAGATTATGTACTCCCTGTGGTATTTTTACCACCCATTAAAATATAGTAATGGCCTACACAGCGCTGGGACCCTTTAGGGTCTGCCTGAATGTTGAAGACTGTCTGGAGTCCTCCCATTTTACATCCAGGTTCAATAAACAAATCGATTTGTTAATACCATTTTAGTCATCTGTTTACAGATCATTTGCATACAGCAAACATATATGCAATCAATATCCAACGTCTCAACTTAATATTTTTATCTGTTGTAGTAGCTCTTCACAGAAAATAGACATGAAGCATTAGAAATGTTACTGACTCCTAACTACTATAGGTGTGTGTATCGAATGATATAAAACAAGACAAAGTACGCATAAAATAATCAGTAAATATTAAGGCGCTGGTTTTGATGGTGGTTCATTAATTGTATGAATTTGTATTGTATACTTTGTGTTTTTCATTGTATCAAACTTTACTAGATATAAATACTTAAAGACTATTTTGCTTACAGGTAAATACCTGAAACATAGAAGAGAAAAAACTGTGTACAGGATAATGCATTTGATATAATATTAAAGTGAAGTTCTAGTTTGAAAGCATAGAATATAATTATAATTAGAGATGAGCGAGTAGTGAAATATTCGAAAGTTCGAAATTCGATTCGAATAGACCGCGATATTCGACTATTCGACCGAATATCGAATCCCATTAAAGTCTATGGGAAAAAAATGCTCGCCACTTGGAAATCTCAATTCGACCACTTGGAGGTCACCAAGTCCACCCTGAAACCTCAGAAAAGGATGCCAACACTGCTGGAATGCAACTGGGACAGCAGGGGAAGCATGTCTGGGTGCATATAACGCGCCCAAGTCGCACTATTACGCCACTATCACAGCCTCTCAACAATACACTCCAAAGACAATATAACCTCTCTGTAAAGTGAGACCATACAAGGAAACCTTCTTTCCTCTACATTGCCATGGACCCCAAGCCAAACTAGACAAAAAAGAAGATAAAATTCTGCACCCTTAAAATCACGTTGCCTATGACAACCACAGATGGCATAGGCAAGGGGGAAAGCAATCAAGCCATCACTATTTTTCCCTCTGTGCCATCCCTGCCTTGCCCAGGCACATGTCCCAAAACATCATCCACGCCCGAGTAACACGGTTACTGCAAAAGGCCATTTGACCACCAACACTTTGGTTTGAGGCCGGGGATGCTACATCTCCCTGACAGCACACTGGGTGAATGTTGTGGAGGCGGGGACGGGCAAACCTGCTACCCCCACCCAAGTTTTGGGCCTTGGTTCTGTCTGGATTTCCGCAACCCTTACAGACAGATCGGCAAACCCCTCCTTCTCCTTCTAGATTTGTTAAATCTGTCCACCACCCAGTCAAGTCCACAAAGTCCAGTCTCGTCGATAGCCTGCAGAAACTGCAGGGACCTCACTCTGACCCTCCTTCCTCCCACCCTGCCCAATGTTATCAACCCAGTGTTCCCACCCATGCAAGAATCGCAGGAGCTATCTGAGGATTTTGTTTGTTCTGATGCCCAAACACTGGAGCAAGCTCCATCTCTAGCTGATGGTGGTGTGGAACGGGCACTAAAGTGTAAAATGATTAGGGACGATGATGAGACACAGTTGCCAGCAAGGGAGGCTGTTGGAGCAAAGTGAGGCAGTGCAAGAGGAGGTGGTTGAGTATGACGAAGTCAGTGACCCGACCTGGCCCAGTGTCATGTCTAGCAGGTAAAGCAGTGGGGATGTTGAGGGATGCGTAGGACCGCAAAAGGCAGGAAGAGGCCGTGGGCTGGCCAGAGGCTCATGGAGAAGGCAGGCTAGAGCCCGCAGGGCCGCATCTCTTCCCTATAACAGGCCCCCACACAAAGCTCTCCCATCGAGGGCTCTTAGGTCCTTGTTGTGAAAATATTTTAATGAGTGCGCAAAGTTAGCTTGAGGTGAGCCCTCGAAAAAATTATATGGAGGCCCAAGAGGTGAGCCCTCGAAAAAATTAAGTGGAGGCCAAAGAGGTGAGACCTCTTAAAAATTGTATTAAGGCCCAAGAGGTGAGCCATAATAAAAATTGTTTGTAGGCCCAAGAGGTGAGACCTCTTAAAAATTGTTTGTAGGCCCAAGAGGTGAGACCTCTTAAAAATTATGTGGAGGCCCAAGAGGTGAGACCTCTTAAAAATTTGTGGAGGCCCAAGAGGTGAGACCTCTTAAAATTGTTTGGAGGCCCAAGAGGTGAGCCTTAAAAAATTGTTTGTAGGCCCAAGAGGTGAGACCTCTTAAAAATTATGTGAGGGCCCAAGAGGTGAGACCTCTTAAAAATATGTGGAGGCCCAAAGAGGTGAGACCTCTTAACAATTGTTTGTAGGCCCAAGAGGTGAGCCATAATAAAATTGTATTAAGGCCCAAGAGGTGAGACCATAATTAAAAATTGTTTGTAGGCCCAAGAGGTGAGACCTCTTAAAAATTATGTGGAGGCCAAAGAGGTGAGACCTCTGAGAAAAATGTTTGTAGGCCCAAGAGGTGAGACCTCTTAAAAATTATGTGGAGGCCAAAGAGGTGAGACCTCTTTAAAAATTGTTTGTAGGCCCAAGAGGTGAGACCTCTTAAATAATTGTTTGTAGGCCCAAGAGGTGAGCCATGAGAAAAATTGTTTGTAGGCCCAAGAGGTGAGCCATAATATATATATTTTTTTTTTACGGAGCAATTCTACGGCGGTTAAGGAGGAGGAGGAGGAGGTGGAGGAGGAAATGGCACTTCATACAGATGGCACTTCACTTTTGGCTGCTTTCCACTGTTGGAGAAGCAAAGTCCGGGTCAATCCACTTGCTGTTCATTTTGATTAGCGTCAGCCTGTCGGCACTGTCGGTTGACAGGCGGCTGCGCTTATCGGTTATAATGCCCCCGGCTGCGCTGAACACCCTTTCTGATAGCACGCTGGCGGCAGGGCAGGCAAGCACCTCCAAGGCGTACAGGGACAGTTCCAGCCACGTGTCCAACTTGGAGACCCAGTAAGTGTAGGACGCCGAGGGATCGGTCCTCTCCTCTACCGGAATAAAAGAGGAGACGTTATCTTTATACCGGGGGTCCAGGAGTGCGAAGACCCAGTACAGTTTGTTCTCCACTATCCGGACAACACGTGTGTCCCGGGAAAAGCAGCCCAGCATGAAGTCAGCCATGTGTGCCAGACTCTGAATAGGCATGACCTCACTGCCCCCACCAGAAGGATCACTTGCCATTTCCTCCTCTTCCTCTTCCGCCTCCTCTCCGCCCCATCCGCGCTGAACCAATGGGACGCACACAGCCTGACTGCTACCCTCGCCGCCAGCATCCTCCTCCTCTTCCACAGCCACCTCCACGTCGTCCTCCTCCTCCTCATCCTCCTCCTGCAACTGCCACCGTGAAGCAGACAAAAGTGTGGTCTGACTGTGTAGCTCCGTTGCGTCTCCTCCTACCCCCGTCTCCTCTGCGTGCAATGCGTTCTCCCTTATTGCGATGAGCGATTCTTTAAGGACGCATAGGAGCGGGATGGTTACGCTCACTATAGCGTCCTCGCTGCTGACCTTCTTGGTGGACTCCTCAAAGATACGCAGTACATCGCATATGTCTGCCATCCATGGCCACTCGTGGTTGGCAAACTGAGGGAGCTGAGTTGGAGGCACGCGTGGATTCATAATCTGGTACTCCATCAATGCTCTCTGCTGCTCACACACCCTGGCCAACATGGAATAGGTGGAATTCCAGTGAGTCGGCAGGTCGCACAACAGCCGATGTTCAGGCAAATGGAGGCGTTGCTGGAGTTTTTTTAAGCTAGCAGCAGCTACAGTTGACTTCCGAAAGTGAGCGCACAAGCGCCGCACTTTCACCAGTAGCTCTGCCAGGTTGGGGTAAGTCTTTAGAAATTTTTGGACTACCAGATTAAAAACGTGGGCCAGGCATGGTACGTGATTGAGTTCGGCAAGCTCCAGAGCCGCCACCAGGTTACGGCCATTATCGCACACGACCATGCCTGGTCCTAGCTGCATCGGCGACAGCCACATCTCCGTCTGCTGCAATATGGCGTCCCTCACCTCTGGGGCGCTGTGCTTCCTGTCGCCCAAGCTGATGAGCTTAAGCACCGCCTGCTGACGTCTCCCCGCGCCAGTGCTGCAACGCTTCCAGCTAGCGGCTGAGGGCGATGTTAAGGCAGAGGAGGAGGAGGAGGAGGAGGAAGAGGAGGGGGGTTTATCAGAACCCATGCTGGCAATCTTGGGCGGGGGTGGTAGGTAGGCCGTCTCTGTTTGCGACCCCGTCCCCGCTTCCACAACATTCACCCAGTGTGCCGTCAAAGAGATGTATCGTCCCTGGCCGCAAGCGCTTGTCCACGAGTCGGTGGTCAAGTGGACCTTTGCGCTGACTGCGTACCTCAGGGCCCGCCTGATGTTATGCGACACGTGCTGGTGCAGGGCGGGGACGGCACTCCGGGAAAAGTAGTGGCGGCTGGGGACGGAATAGCGAGGTGCGGCAGCCGCCATCAGGTCGCGGAAGGCCTGCGTCTCCACAAGCCTAAACGGCAACATCTCCAGGGCCAGCAGTTTGGAGATGTGGCAGTTTAAGGCTTGGGCTTGGGGGTGACTCGAGGCGTACTTCCGCCTGCGGTTGAACGCCTGCGAGATGGACAGTTGATGGGACGAGGAGTATGAAGGTGCAGGCGAAGATGTGGGGGAAGGGGAGGCTGAAGGAGAAGGCCCCAAAGTAGCCGAGGCAGAGGCAGATGTGGAGGTGTTCTGGCTGGAGGTCTGGACCGCAGTGGCAGCACACAACAAAGGGGAAGAGGCAGTGGCAGCAAGACCGGGCGCAGGTTGTATTGCGTTTGCTCTCTCCCACTCAGCCCAGTGCTTGACTTCCAAGTGACGCCGCATTAATTGCTCTTCTCAGAGCCCCTACTCAGTTTGAGTGGCAGAGTGTGCAAACCGCGCTCAGTTTGTCATCCGCACAAACATTAAAAAATCTCCACACCACAGAAGTACGAGGCCTCGATGGGGGAGCTTCGCGCGACTGCCTGCTGCCGGGAACAGCTTTGGCCCTGCTGGCTGTGGCCTCACTTCTCTGTCTGGACTGTTCTCTGCCTGTGGACATCCCTCTGCCTGTGGACATCCCTCTGCCTCTGGACATCCCTCTGCCTCTGGACATCCCTCTGCCTCTTGCTGCCTTTTTCGGTGCTGCGCAGACCACCACCTCTCCACTGCTTTCCCCGCTGGACATCACCCCTGGCCAAGTGGGGTCGGTCATTTCGTCATCCACCACCTCCTCTTCCACTTCCTCACTCTGCTCCTCCTCCTGCCCACTGGACATTCCAACAGCCTCCCTTGATGGCAACTGCGTCTCATCATCATCATCGCTCATGATAACAGATGCTGGTTCAGGGTCCACATCAGCAGGAGATGGCGAATACTCAAGTGGTTGGGCATCACTACAAACAAATTCCTCTGGTAGCTCCAGGGATTCTTCCGGCACATCTGAAAAAGGACCCGAAAAGAGCTCCTGGGAGGGGGTCAAGGGTGGGGATGACTCTGTTGGCCAGGTGTGGAGGAAGGAGGGTCAGAGTGAGACTGTGTGGATGACTGGCTGGTGGACAACTGTGTGGAAGCGCTATCGGCTATCCATTGCACCACCTGTTCACACTGCTCAGGCCTCAACAGCGGTGTAACCCACCCCCTGCTTAACTGTCCCATAAAGGCAGGGATTCTGGATGAGCGGAATCCTGGCTGCCCCTCACCAGCACGCATTGTATCCCCACTGGCTTCAACAAGGCCCCCAACAGCATTTCCGCGCCCCCGTCCTCGTCCACGTCCACGTCCGATTCCGCTAGCCCTCCGCATTTTTTTTTTTTGGTTACAATATTTGGCGTACACAGCCATATACTACCAGGTCAGACGGTATGTATTAACACCACGTATATACAAGAGTTTTGCAGGCACGCAGAACGCACAATACAGGTGCCAAATAAAAGGCCTTTTTTTAATATTTCTAGGTACACAGCCGTGTACTACCAGGTCAGACGGTGTGTATTAACACCACGTATATACAAGAGTTTTGCAGGCACGCAGAACGCACAATACAGGTGCCAAATAAAAGGCCTTTTTTTTAATATTTCTAGGTACACAGCCGTGTACTACCAGGTCAGACGGTGTGTATTAACACCACGTATATACAAGAGTTTTGCAGGCACGCAGAACGCACAATACAGGTGCCAAATAAAAGGCCTTTTTTTAAAATATTTCTAGGTACACAGCCGTGTACTACCAGGTCAGACGGTGTGTATTAACACCACGTATATACAAGAGTTTTGCAGGCACGCAGAACGCACAATACAGGTGCCAAATAAAAGGCCTTTTTTAAAAATATTTCTAGGTACACAGCCGTGTACTACAAGGTCAGACGGTGTGTATTAACACCACGTATATACAAGAGTTTTGCAGGCACGCAGAACGCACAATACAGGTGCCAAATAAAAGGCCTTTTTTTAAATATTTCTAGGTACACAGCCGTGTACTACAAGGTCAGACGGTGTGTATTAACACCACGTATATACAAGAGTTTTGCAGGCACGCAGAACGCACAATACAGGTGCCAAATAAAAGGCCTTTTTTTAATATTTCTAGGTACACAGCCGTGTACTACCAGGTCAGACGGTGTGTATTAACACCACGTATATACAAGAGTTTTGCAGGCACGCAGAACGCACAATACAGGTGCCAAATAAAAGGCCTTTTTTTTAAATATTTCTAGGTACACAGCCGTGTACTACAAGGTCAGACGGTGTGTATTAACACCACGTATATACAAGAGTTTTGCAGGCACGCAGAACGCACAATACAGGTGCCAAATAAAAGGCCTTTTTTTAAAATATTTCTAGGTACACAGCCGTGTACTACAAGGTCAGACGGTGTGTATTAACACCACGTATATACAAGAGTTTTGCAGGCACGCAGAACGCACAATACAGGTGCCAAATAAAAGGCCTTTTTTTAAAATATTTCTAGGTACACAGCCGTGTACTAACAGGTCAGACGGTGGGTATTAACAGCACATATATAAAAGAGTTTTGCAGGCACGCAGAACGCACAGTACAGGTGCCAAATAAAAGGACTTTTTTTTAAATATGTCTGATTACACAGCCGTGTACTAACAGGTCAGACGGTGGGTATTAACAGCACGTATATAAAAGAGTTTTGCAGGCACGCAGAACGCACAGTACAGGTGCCAAATAAAAGGACTTTTATTTAAATATGTCTGATTACACAGCCGTGTACTAACAGGTCGGACGGTGGGTATTATCAGCACGTATATAAAAGAGTTTTGCAGGCACGCAGAACGCACAATACAGGTGCCAAATAAAAGGCCTTTTTTTAAAATATGTCTGATTACACAGCCGTGTACTAACAGGTCAGACGGTGGGTATTAACAGCACGTATATGAAAGAGTTTTGCAGGCACGCAGAACGCACAATACAGGTGCCAAATAACAGGACTTTTTTTAAATATGTCTGAGTACACAGCCTGTGTACTAACAGGTCAGACGGTGGGTATTTACACCTGGTATACAAAAAGGGTATTGCAGGCACACAGAACCCAGAACACTAGAGCCAAAGAAACGGTATTTTAAAAAAAAAAAAATGTACACAGCCGTATACTGCCAGAAGATCAGATGGTGCATATACACACTAGGTATATAACAGGGTTTTGCAGCCAAAAAGAACGCAGAACAGTAGTGCCAAATATAGTTTGGTATGTAGCAGAGCACCTAATACACCACTAATGCCTCTCTCTGTCCCTACTCCAGCAGCTATCCCTGAATACAACAGCCGTTCTCTGCAGAGTGTATATAGTAGTAAAGCTATCACTGTACTGCACTATAGTAGCCCTGATAAGGGCTTTTAATCACACTCCTGCCTGTCCAACAGCTAAATCCTATCTCTCCCTTCTCCAGCCTCTGTCCCTGACTAAGTTCACGCAGCATATGCGAACGAGCAGGAAGACCTGAGTTTTTAATATTCGAGGTCACGTGGTTTTTCCAGCCAATCCATGTAGACGCCGTTTTCGCGCTGCCAGCGTGCTCCGCGGGCCTGTCATACCCCCCCATGCATGGTGATTGGTGGAAAAAGAGCGCCAGGGAAGGTGGGAGGGGAAGCGAATTCTAAGTGCGCCATCGCCGTTATACTCGATCGAAATCGAGTATGCCGAATAGCGTAGTATTCGATCGAATACCGGCTCGATCGAACACTACTCGCTCATCTCTAATTATAATTGTTTTAGTGACTTGAATAATGAACATAGTAATGGGAAGGTAAGATTTTTGTTATTCACACAGTTTTTAAGCCCATGATATTTAGGCTATGTTCATACAATGGATTGAAATCTGGAGTGTTTCTGTCTCAGACCTTGCATTTTGCACAGCCACGGAAGGTCTTGAGGATTAGCCCCATCGTATGACCATGGGGCTACTCCACCCAAAATTAGTTACAGGCCACTTATTTCGGTGGTGCATTTTTTAAAATGCAAGTGAATGCGGTTTGTGGTGGAAATCCCATTCAGATGTGTGGGATGAGGATTTCACTTTAATTTCAGAGAGCAAAACATGCCCAAATCATTCCAACATAGTCATAGGTGTTATTAGAATACACAATTTAATTTTGCCGAGTGCTCAATATTAATACAGAGTTGCAGCAAACATTGAAATGACACTTGGATAACATAAGCCCTTGAAAGTCAAATTAAGTTTTGCTACATCTGTATATTTCATGTATTATGTCAAGTTAATGGCTGTAACTCCAAGGAAAAAATATAGGTAACTTTGTGACTCAACTTGTTTTACATAGTTACTTAGTTAAAAATGTTGAAAAGAAAGACATACAAGTAAGGGCCCTTGCATACGACCGTATGCGCTCCGAGACATACGGTCCGTGAGCGGGCCATAAGTCCCGGAGCGGCATAGATCGTGGGCGCGGGATCGCACAGCATCATTGATTACTATGATGCTGTGCACGTCGGGCCACCCAGCGGGACTATTGTCCCGCACTCATATGGCCCGCTCACGGACCATGTGTCTCGGAGGGCATACGGTCATGTGCAATGGCCGTTAGTTCATCAAGTTCAACCAAGGGATACAACCGAAGCATAGTTTAACATTTGGTTGTCAAAGGAGAATGGTCATATAGAAGTAAACTTTAAAAGTCAAATTCTAGTCAAAAAACTTTAAAAGTCAAATTCATTAGCCTTCATTGCACCAGGGAGCTGCATCAAACCAATATTTATAAATTAAAAAAAAAAAAAAAAATTCCAGACACTTAGCCTCTTCTTTAGTAAAATGCTTGCCACTTCTCTTGACATTGCCTTCTTTTCTTAAAATTTCCATCTGGTTCATCAACCAGAGCAATCTTGAATGGTCTCAGGTTCTCACTCAATAATAACCCTAAAGTTTCAGCAGAAGACAACACGGTCTGGAGCTGATTTGGAGCCAAATACTTGCTGCTAGAAACAATTCTTATGGGTTTATAAACTAGTTAAAAATCATGCAGGTTTATTAGCAATATTTTTTTATTTGATTATTTAAATACATTTTATTTCTTTTATTCAGTGATACATTTATTTTTGTTCTTTTATTATAGCGTTTTTTTTATACCAGTACATTTTTTTAAAAAATAAGGAAATATAGGGGATATATAGTTTATGATTGGCAGGAGCAGGGGTAGAAGTTGTGGTGTGGGTTAGTGATGCCAATTTTGCCATTCTTTTTATTTTTTATACTGCACATTGTGCCCCCTAAGGTCATATACTATTTTTATTGCTTATTTCTATTGTAACTGGTGCAGACCTTGGCTCAAGTTACAGTGAGAATACAGTCTTTGCAGGTTCACTGCAGAGCTGATCTGGTTCTGCTAAGCAGCTCCCTCTGCTACCCGGCACCTGGCAATCATGTGATCACTGGTATGAGAGTAGGAAGCATCATGACCACTTCCTGTACAGTGATCATGGACGACCGTGTATAATGATCAGGAAGGCTGGGACAGTAATAAATCATCTCTGCCTTCTCTATGGGGAGTGTGGCTTTCTCTAAACCTATGCAGCTGCAGATTTGGCAAGAAATTTCAGAAATTTTCTTACAGAGTTATGCAGAACCTCTTGACATTTTATGTTGTCCAGGGGTCCACAAATAGTTGAGAAAATATATGATAATTTATTAATATTATGATCTGTGGATGCAATGATTGCATCCTTTAGGATGTAATAAAAAATGGCCATGCTCATACTCTGTGTAGATGAAGGGCAGTGTAACATACAGTGGATGTGGCCCAGCTGGGCCAACTAACTGGTTTGGCTTTGGCTTATCCCTAATGGCGTTTTCCTGGTCTACTGGTTTTTACCCTTTAACCCCTATACAGGGATCTGGTCTTTGCTTCAGTGGATCTACCAGGCCACTACCTCTTAAGATAGTCCCAGTATAGTTGAGAGCTGACTTACAGGGGTCAGAGACATTGAGGGATCAGGCAATATTTGTAGTCAGAAGACAGGCTGTGGTCAGGGCAGGCATAGTTTAAACATATTCAAGAAACAAGTTCAAGATCAGGGCAGGCAGCAATAGATCAATATGAGAAACAGGCTAAGATCAAGGCAGGTAGCGCAAGAATCAGAGTGGATTATCAGGCAAAAGTTAAGTACACAGGCAAACAGACAGAAGTAAAGTAGTTTATCTAGTAGATTAGAAACCTAAGCTCAGGCACTCACCCAGTGAAGAATACCTAGGAGCAGCCAGCCACAGGCTGGGGAAGCATTTGGACATGTGCACAGGCCCCTTAAGAGGCAGATAGGGAGCGTCCATGCACCTTATAGAACAGACCTGGACGCCTTCACAAAGGAACAAACGCCGCAGTCTGACGGAAGATAAAAGAGAGTCCGGTGGCTGAGACTGTTGCTGGCTGGAAGAGGAAGGCGAACGAACCTGGAGCTCCAGATGGATGAAAATGCCAGCTGAGTGAGAAGCGCACCACCTATATCTGCAAGGAGAAGCAGGACAGCAGTGGGAATTGTTTCTTCTGGTGGGCTCAATATATGCTATTCTAACACAATTTTGCCAGTCCTAGCACACAGTTCTAGACTATTGGAATAGTGCAGATTAAAATCTATTGCATTTGGAACATAACATTTTCAGTGGAACTTTTGTGTGATAATATGTAAAGAGTTGTCTCAAAGCATTATCACAGTTTCTTATTCATGATTTCAACAGGTTTTTTAAAACATTTTTATGACACTAAAACACTGAATTATCGAAATCTTCCTTTTTTAAATTATGTACATTCATCATTCAATTATACTTTGTTGCATGGACTTTAAACATCTTTACATATATAAGAATAATTTGTGACATGGTAATGAACAAAAAACTGTAAAAACAAGTAACAAAAAATCAAAAGTGATTTACTAGGTGCCTCAATATGACAAACAGAAAACAAAATATACACATTATTACTATATTAGGAGGGTGTTTCTTTTTGTAGTAAATTACTGAGTAGCAAGTTTAGCACAATGTGTCGCATCTGCTCAGCTAACACTTTTTTTTTTTAAATAGGAGTGAAATGAATGGTTGATAAACTCAATAGAAATTCAGTGTGTAAGTTAGTAATACCCTAGAGCAACAGTAATGTTCTGGGTGTATTTCCATATGAATAAGGATCAGCACCGAACAAGAACAACATGGAGTTAATTGCCAACCTGTATTGCCTGCTCTCCTCCATCATTTAGTCACATTGTTTGCTGGTAATTGCTTGTAGATCGAAGTGGTGGATACAGTATTCAGCTGTTCAGCTTTGGGAGACATAATCAAGGTGAGAAAACAAGAATAATACCTACTGCCTGTGTTTTAATGCTGCCAGAAGGCTGTTAATATCTGTTCTCGTGACTCATTGCCTGATTAGTGAACAGTTTGTGGATTGGAAACATTTCTTTCTATCATTATAGAAATTTAAGTGCATTTCGATCTTTCAAAATAATATTCATTTAGGTTCAATATTTTGAGATGATTAATTTCCTAGTATGTCCTTATAGCAATCAGATAAGAGCTCTGTTTTCTTGACACACAGCTCCTACTCACCTGTATAGATATAAATGCTAAAATTCAGGCCTTAATTCACCACTAGAGGGAGTATAGGAGCTTTCTGAAGACTGTTTAATTGTTTAGTTCAAAATATGTATGCATTATGTGTTTGTTTATTTATTTATTACCTGTTTATATAGCACCAACATATTAAACACAGTTGTACAGAGATGGTCAGCATTCTAATCAGTCCCCAATGGAACTCACAATTTAATTTACCTATTTCGAACATACTCTAGCACCAGTTTTATAGGAAGCCCGCCTGTATATATTTGGAGTGTGGGAGGAAACCTGAGTACTCAATGGAAACCTGTATAAACATGGGGAGAACATAAAAACTTTATACAGATGCTGCCTTTGAATTTGGATTCTAGTCCTGAAGCCTAGTACTGAAAATTAACAGTGCTACCTCCTGAAGCCTAGTACTGAAAATTAACAGTGCTACCACTGTGCCACCTATAAATACAATGTGTACCAATGTATATTCAGTTCAATCTATAAACAGTATGCATTAAAGGGAGTCTTTCACCTGTTTTTCACCTATATAACTAACAGCGGTGCCCCACAGAAGATTGCAAACACATCCCAAATATACCTGTGTGCACTGTGTCTGTATTACATGTCCATGTCACTTTTATTCTGCAGGAAAACAGCTCCCAAGTGCCCAGCTGAAAGTGAAACTAAAAACAGCTTTCTCTCCCGACTCGATTTCTAACAGCTATATCCTCTGATATACTGGATATAATGCTATGTATCATTTGTATCATTTGAACTTGCAGCAGCAGAGCTGGGCTCTTGGGAGCTATTTTCCTGCAGAAGAAAAGTGCTTTTCCTGGACATGTAATACAGACACAAAGTGCACACAGGTATGTCTGGGATGTGTGTGCAATCTTCTGTGGGGCCCTGCTGTTAGTTATATTGGTGAAAAACAGGTGAAAGACTCCCTTTAAGACAGCATAAGACAGGTAGAAGACAGCATAATTTTAAAAAGTTGTCCACTCTGCTGCTAAATTACAGGATTCCATACACTATTGTGCGATGAGATGAGAAACTACTAATGAGTTTACCATACCCCTGTGGTGGCGAACCTATAGCACCCATGCCCTGGAAAAAGTCTAAGGTATACCAATATGCCTTAGACTTCTCCTGCCAGTCATCAGCACAGGGCGCACTATGAATGGCACAAGCAATGCTATTATAGCTAAAGATAAAGTAAGACATACTATTTTGGACTGTAGGACTCAGGTTAAATTGCTGTGTTGGCACTTTGCAATAAATATGAGTGAGTTTTAGGTTACAGTTTGGGCACTCGGTCTCTAAAAGGTTTGCCAACACTGCTTTAGCCTTACACAGAGTTGCTCCTCCTAAGTGTAAAGGGTAGTGGTGTACACAGTACACAGTCAATGGCATTCATATCCTTTCCAAGATGGTGGTCTTTTTTTTTCTTGTACTGCGCTGCTCTGAAAGTGATCAGCACATGAGATACAGGACATCAGGGAAGCAATGGATATCCTGTCTTAGTCCAAAGTGTGTTGGAGTAAAGCCTGTTACACATATGCGTTTGACCGATCCCACAGGCTATTCAGGGCTGGAACAGCCTGCAGTATCCCTCACTGGTGGGCGCTGACGGAATTCTGTCCACCCCAGTAACTATAATTGCAACGGTTACCCGCAGTGGTTTTTATCTGGCTGATTTTTGGCATATTTGCAGGTTTGCGGACGGATCTCCAGCGGTCCCAATTATAGTGAATGCGACCAGCTGATGTCAAGTATCATTCAGCAGTGTCGGATCCTGAAATCTCCGGCAGGCTGCTACCTGGCACAACAACTTGCTGGAGATAAACGTTAGTGTGAAACTAGCCTACGATGCTGCAAATTATTAAGAGGCACATGTGTCTTAATAAATGTGTTTCATCTTTATCTTTCCATGTGCTAGAAAAATCTACTCCAGCTATGAGTAGAAAACTGGCACAAAATTTCGGACCTAGTGAGATCTAAAGAATTTATAAAAATTGTGTTCAAGGGGGCATTTCATTCAGGGTGGGGGACAGTTATGAAAACCATCAACATAGTAACATCTAATATATAAAGCTGAGTGTATGTGTGTGTGTGTGTATGTCCGCTAAAGGAATCCGCACCGCTGCAGCTACAATCACAAAATTTGACACACATGTACATGAGGTGTCCGGGAAGGTTTTAGAACAGTTTTCAGCTCTCCAGGACGTACCTTTCCTGAGATATTCTCAAAAAATGCATTAGCCAATAGTAGCCTGGTCACATGACCCTTATCAGCCAATAGAAGCTCACAGTTTCCACGCACCAGGTTTCTATGACAACCTAGCAAGTTCACTGCTGTAGGTCTGCATAAAAAAGGGGGGGCACTGTGGATGACAATGGTAAAGGGGTATTCCCGGTTATCATAAATATAACTTATGTTTTATACTAATTCATCATCAATCATTACCTCATATAATGTAAATTTCACATATTTACTGTTCAGTAGACATAAAAGATGTTTTCTTCCACTGCTACCCACCTTCCTCCTAAATTACTATGGCATCAACCTGTAATTCAGGCCACCGTCAAAAGAAGGACTTAAAAGCCCCACCCCCAGATCCCACTAAGTCACGCCCCTGACTCAATCAGGCCACGCCCCTTCCATGCCGTGCCCCTTCCATGCCGCATTTGACCAGGATTAAAAATATAGGTAAAAATTATCTTCTTTCAGCTGCAGGGGTGGGGGGAGGGTGACTATCTCCCTGCAGCTCATGCTCAGACTGCACAGTGCTGCTGCTGAGAGTGAGCCATACAAAAGGACATCCCTGTGTCCATCCAGGCCCTGTGCATGACAGAGGACAGGGAGTCTGAAAGCCAGACTGTCCAGCCTAAAGCAAGACCTCTGGCCACCCTAGGGGCAGGCTGATGTTAGGGTGGCCAGATGTCCGGCTTTAGGCTGGACAGTCCAGTTTTCTGGCTACCTGTTCTCCGTTCGATGCAGTGCCTGGACAGACACAGGGATGTCCACCCTTTCAGTAGCTCACACTCAGACAGCTTCTCCTCCATGTCTTCACGGAGCCAGGGGGACGTGGCCTCATGTTTAGTGGTGTGTCTTCATGGGAACTGGGGGCGCTGTTTCACGTTTGGGGGAATGGCCTGTGAGGTCTGGCTTTCTGGGGTGAAGGCAGTGGCCACTCTAGCTGCTGTAGAGGTCACTGTTAAAGGGGCCGGCTGCTGTAGAGGTCACTGTTAAAGGGGTGGGCTGCGGTAGAGGTCACTGTTAAAGGGGCGGGCTGCTGTAGAGGTCACTGTTAAAGGAGCGGGCAGCTGTATAGGTCACTGTTAAAGGGGCAGGCTGCTGTAGAGGTCACTGTCAAAGGGGTGGGCTGCTGTAGAGGTCACTGTTAAAGGGACGGGCTGCTGTAGAGGTCACTGTTAAAGGGGCGGACTGCTGTAGAGGTCACTGTTAAAGGGGCGGACTGCTGTAGAGGTCACTGTTAAAGGGGCGGCCTGCTGTAAAGGTCACTGTTAAAGGGGTGGGCTACTGTAGAGGTAACTGTTAAAGGGGTGGGCTGCTGTAGAGGTCACTGTTAAAGGGGTGGGCCGCAGTAGAGGTCACTGTTAAAGGGGCTGGCCGCTGTAGAGGTCACTGTTAAAGGGGCTGGCCGCTTTAGAGGTCACTGTTAAAGGGGCAGGCCGCTGTAGAGGTTACTGTAAAAGGGGCGGGCTCTGTAGAGGTCACTCTCGATATCTTTTAACGACACACACACACACAAACAGTAAATGAAATAAATTAAATATACCCGGGCGAAGCCGGGTCCTTCAGCTAGTAGTTTATAAGGCTGAAAAAAGACTTCTGTCCATCCAGTTTATCCTGTTATCCTGTAAGTTGATCCAGATTAAGGCAAAAAAAACCTCTGAGGTAGAAGCCAATTCTCCTCATTTTAGAGAAAAAAATTCTTCCCGACTCCAATCAGGCAATCAGAATAACTCATTGAATTAACGGCCCTTCTCCAGAAATCTTATTGACTATAACCTGTGCTATTATTATTATTAGTGTTAAATGAATTGTAGCATCCAAAGTGGAATTCGATCCTAAGTTTAGGAAAAATTTGATTTACCAATAAGGCGAATTTCTTTGCTCTTCATGGTAATGAATCATTGTTTCTAAAATGGCGGCTAGCTCAGAGGCAGTCAGCTCCTCTCTTGAGTGGAAAAGACCTGCTGAAGGATCAGTGTTGAGCGTGATGACATCACTGTGTGTTCCCAGGGGACGTTTATTTTTCTATTATGTCCCACAAAAGTCTGAAGGACCATTCGAGGATTTTACCATGTCATATGTTTTTTTCCAGTGTAACTGGGAAATCATCCTTTTTGCAGTGACTACTGTCACTGTTAGAGCTCTGCTGGGTCTAGTAAGACCCCACAACATCCGCCTACTGGCATCCCAGTAATTATATGTCCAGGGTACCTTTCCATTTCTCTCCAGGGTCTCTGGCAGTCTCTTTTTGCCAGGCACCCTTGACATTTGGATGCTCAATCAGAATATATACACTGTGTGGATTTACAAACCTGATTTAGCTTTTCGTCTCAAGGCTCCATACCAACTGCATATAGAGCTGTTTCCTATATGTTCCTATACTTTTAATTGTCAACTAAAATTTACCTATAAATCTTGTGAAAAAAGGTTTGTCCACTGTCGGGCTGCTGTTCTCAAAGCCATTTGACTCTCACCATAAAGTTGAAGACCACTTTAGTGGAGTAAAGTTAGCTATCCAGATAGCCAAACTGTATTTTGGCTGTAGGACTCCCGTAACCTCACCATAAACAAATGCACTCCATTAGCCTATAGATGCTTATTTATTCAGTAGGTCAAAAGGAAATATGAAACAAGATATGAAGCAAGAATTTGACCGTATTGAAACCCATGTATCTAAAATTGTGGGACAGTTGGGATGTCCCAGATCTTTAATGTGTATGACATCCTACAGAATCCTGAGTTGAATGGATTGCTTATTATTCCTTTCTTAGTATTTTTCTTAGTATTTATTTCGTATGGAATACAATAAAGAGTAACTTAAAGTGGTTCTCCAGATTTTCAGATTGAAGGCCTATCCTCAGAGATCAGCGGGGTCTGACATCTGGAACCCCCACCGAACAGCTGCTTGAGGAAGCCATGGTGCTCACCAGAGTTCTGGAGAGTGCTATGGCCTCCTCATAGCTTGCCAAGCACGGTGCTGTCCATTGGATAATGGTATTCAACTAAGCCTCGTTCACTTAAATGGGAATGAGCTGTGCGAAGGACATGTGACCAAGTGTCATCACATGGCCTAGGAAGAGGCCTAAACACTCATGGATCGCTGCAGCCTTTTCATACAGATGATTGGCGGAGATGCCAGAAGTCAGACCCCCACCGATCTGATATTGATGACTATCCTGAGGATAGGCCATCAGTATCAAAATCTCGGAAAACCCTGTTAACTGGTTGGATTTTGGTTCATAATAAGGTGACGCCACAATGAAGATATTTTTGAAACTGGATTTTCTGTGCTGAAAGATTATTGGGCAATGAACCCAACAAATGAACAATATGGGAATGTTTCATTTGGTAAACATGTTCAAAAGATGGACGGCTTCAGTAATGTGGCTTTATTCTCCGAGTATATAGTAAAGTCATAGAAAGTAACAAAGTCACGGAAACCGAAAGATGAAAAGGTAGCCATGCCACATGTCCTTCTCTAACCATAATTTATAATTTAGACTCTTAATTATAGCCTTTCCTTAGTCCGTAGTATGTGAACACTTTCTTCAAATAAGAAGGTTCTTCCATAAAACTAAATTGTGAGAATTTGAAAGGAGCAAGCAAGCTTCTGTTGTGAAATACTACAAGATTGTCTTTACCCTTTAGGGCGACATGAGAAGCCGACAGCTTGCTTCAGCAAACCTTTGTATCATTATCTTTTATGAAATGCATCTGTTCAGTTCACAGATGTCCAATGTTTATATAAACTTTATTAAATTCTTCTTTACGTCCTGCATACTTCATATGATGTTGATCTATGTTAGCAATAAAGAAGGATAAAAATCATGTTTCACGAAAGTGCAGGTCATATCTGGCTGGGTGAAGACTGATATGAAAGAAAATTAGCTGTAGTCATGTGGGTGCCACATGAAATCTTTTCTGAGTGATTTTACGAGATTATCTACATGTGGTTGTAAATAGTAGAGACGAGCGAAGATTTGAATTGAAAAATTCGATTAGGCTGATTTGCCAAAGTTCAACAAGAAATTTCATTCGTTATTATCAGGTATACCTGTACGTCACTGTGGCTGAGGGAATGTATGGAGCGGGCTATGGCAGTGAGCCCACCCCATACACCCTGTCATTTAACCCTTCATATGCCACGATCAACACCGATTTCAGCATATGTGAGGTAAGGCAGAGGGAAGCTGCCCGATCGGAGAGCCCACACTGAAATCACCTTAGAATCTTCCCATAACTGATATGGTAACCTCCCTGCTGTACTGTGCGTGAAGCACAGCTCAGCAAGGAGCCCGTCAAGATGCTATTCACCCTAATAGATTTCTGTCAGGGTGAATAGGACACGGGATCAAACAACCCCAGGTTCTATTCCCCCCTAAGGGAGTTAAAAGTTGTCACTGTAGAAGTAAAAAAAAAAAAAGTTTAAATCACCCTCCTTTCCCTATTTTACATATAAAAATATATAAAGAAAAAAAAATAATTAGTTATTGCCTTGTCCGAAAATGTCTGAACTATTACAATTTTAACAAAAATTTCCTGTGCGCTGATCGTCGTAATGAAAAAAAATTCAAAACACATGATACATCCTTTTTTGTCACAATTCCCCCCCAAAAAATTGAACAACAGTAATCAAAAAGTCATACGTACCACAAAAAATGTACGTACTTACCAATACAATCTAAATTTCATCCTGCAAAAAGACCTCATACAGCTCTGTAGAGTAAAATATAAAAAAGTTATGGCAGAATGAAATTACATGAAATGGTCATGCAAAGACAATTTAGGTTTTTTCAAAGGTTTTTTATTATTTTAAAAGTAGTAAAAAAACGGATCCAAGTTTAGTTTCGCCATATGCATATTAAGGTGCAGAATAAGAACATTATGTCATTTTTAGCGCGCAGTGAACAGTTTTTTCCCATTTTACAATGAAGGCATGATAAATTGAATGGTGCTCTTAAATAGTACAGCTTATCCCAAAAATAAGCCTTCATATGGCTTCATAAATGGAAAATTTAAAAGTTATGGCTATTGGAATGTTGGGAAGAAAAATGAAAAAGGCAAAACGAAAAATGGGTCCCAAACAGTCCATTTTCAATATAACAATACAGTGCTTCCACCTGGTGGCCTATATTGGTATATTGCACTAATAGCTGCCGAAGCCTGATTGAGGCTTCGGGCTATGAGTATAGTGTAACAGGTTCCCTGATCTCAACTGGGGAACGCTGTTACAGGAATGCGTAGACTGTTCAGATGCTGTGGGGTGAAATGTATGCGATCAGCCTTATGATCGCATACATGTGCTGTGGGTCTCTACTGTTTAAAACAGCAGAAACCCTGTGGCTATGGCACCCGCTGCATTCACGAGTGGGCGCCATGTTTAAAGACATGACATGTACGGCAGAGGTTGTAAAGCGGTTAATCTCTATCCACAGAAGAGAGGATAAGTATTTGATCGCTTGGGATCTGACCTCTGAGAACCCTGGCAATCAGAAAAATGGGGTTCCACAAGTGCCTCCGAATTGTACCATGAGAATGGAGTGGAGGTGCGCATGTTCTCCATTTACATCTACGACTGCTCACAGCTGTCCCTTTAAACTTGCAGAACATGATATTGGTTGAAGATGTTCTCAGGATCTAAAAATCATAACATATTTCGCTGTTAGCAAGACATGTTAACTTGTAAGGCCATTAGCTCTCCTCCAGTAGGAAGAAAACTATTTCTCTAATGCTTCCTCTAGGTGGCTATCCTATTAGTTGAAAGGGTTTGCCACCCAATGGGGGCGCAAAAGATGCAGACAACACTCTTATTCTTGTTCGTTTTGTGGACAAGAATAAGCATTTCTATCATAGGCGGGACGTTCCATTCTGCAAAATGTGGAATGTACATGGCTGGTATCCCTGTTTTATGGATCCGCAATTTGCGGACCGCAAAACATGGTATGGTTATGTGCATGAGACTGAAGTCATATTTCAAAAAATTTTAATTATTCAGACACTGACTTACAGGGCATCTATCTAGAGGTGCCTTAAAAAAGGTTTTCTTAGACTTTTTAACTAATGGTTAATCATCTGGATAGTTCATCAGTATCTGATTGGTGGAGATCCAGCACCACAGCCTTCTCTCAGCTAACCCAGGACTGCATCGTACATTGTACAGTGGCTGTGTTTTGTACCACAGCTTAGCCCCATTCACTTAATTAGGGCTAGGCTGTGCCTGGGCCATGTGACCAATAAATGTGATATCACTGACCTAGGGAAAGCTATGGGAAGAACTTGGCACTCCTGTGAGCAGTGTGGCCTTCTCAAACAGCTGATTGGCAGGGGTCCCAGCTGTTGTACCCCCACAGATCAGATGTTGATGACCTATCCGCAGGATTGGAACATCACAAATAAAACTGCAGCACTCTCAGGTCTTCAGATAATCTTTGTTTTTATTCCACCTTCTTAAGTGCGAAGTTTCGACCACCTTGCTTGAAAAAGACCGAAGGTGGTCGAAACATCGCACTAAAGAAGGTGGAATAAAAACAAAGATTATCTGAAGACCTAAGAGTGCTGCAGTTTTACTTTTGATGTTCCATGGAATTGGGGTACTACAGGCTGGTACCTGACACTGACGGCACCACCACATGATGGACTTATAAGAACCGTAAGTGCTGCAGCAAATAAACGTTTGTATTTGCTATCCGCAGGATTGGTCATTAGTTAAAAAGTCTTGGAAAACCCCTTTAAAGAAACCATTTTCCACCTTCTGGAGAGAAGCTAATTTGCATAACTTTTCCCAGGGAGCATTGCCTGTTAGACTCTCTATGCCAAGTGGTGTCTCTTAATTAAAGACCCATATAACGTCACATGTTTGATGATAATCTTATGCTGTATTATCGATCAATGTAGAATAAATTATGGAGCCATAATACATTAGCCTGGTTTTCTATGGGGTCATACTGTACCTCTATATACCTCTATTTTCATACATAATACTTTTATTTCTCACTGACTTTTGAAAATTAAATTGTGGTATGCTCTATTTCCTGTCATACTATTGAGATATTCCTCTACTTGAAACCTTGATTGTAGGGGTGAATTAGGTACTCATGAAGGTACCATTCAGTGACACTCAGTGGAGGAGATTTATCAAACTGGTGTAAAGTAGAACTGGCTTAGTTGCCTGTAGCAACTAATCAGATTCCACCTTTCATTTTCCAAAGGAGCTGTGAAAAATGAAAGGTGAAATCTGATTGGTTGCTTTGGGCAAATAAGCTGGTTCTGCTTTACACCAGTTTGATAACTCTCACCCACTGTGGCTATGACGCCATAGGAATTGCATACAGGGCATGCAATTATGGATTGGGCATGAAGCCTTAAATATAAGATAGCAAAATAAAAGATAGTAGTTATTTTTAAAATTTTAATTATTGTATAAAAGATACAAAAGATAATGTTTCATCTCGTGGTACATGTTGCACATATATTCTATTACTTTTTTTTGTTTGTTTTTTTTTAAACATTTTTTTTTAATATTTTTTTTCAAACAAGACTTTCCTTGGGTTCACTTTCTTGTTTATCGTGCCACCCCCAGTGTATTGACCAAATCTGTGTCTTCCAGTAGCTCATGACTGTTGCCTTTCAACGTTGAAACTGTGGACGTTAATCTTGTTCCCTGCTTATTCTATACTTGGATCTTGTGTCATGCCTATTTTGATCCTAGCTTGGAAGACACAGGCCAAGCCATGTTCAAAAGGGCGGAACATCAAACCATTGCTAGATCTGCAATGGCAGATGCTCGGAGTAATGAAGAAATGAACAAATGAACAAGCAGCAGATCACAGAAGGACTAAGCTCATGACTGCACACCCTGGTCTTCTACATGCTGTAAATAACTGTAATATTCAGAAGAAATGTACTGAGATTGTGTACAGACTTTTCCCCATCCCCCTAAAGCTAAAATCGATACATTTAATTTGGTGTAACCAATTATTTAACTCTCTCCGAGGTGAAGTGGCATTGTGCCCGTTAACGTGCTCTATTCCTACCTTTTGTAAGTTACTAAAGTAATCTCTCTCATTTTGCTCAGCCTTTCCCATCAACACTCGAACGAATCCTTTCAAAAGGAAAATTGAGTTCTGTAAATTGTTATTGAAGTGTCAAATGTGTTAAATCCTTTCAGTACCTGTTAGCAACCCTTTCCGCTATGATCTGCTGCACAATACGGAAAGAAGGGGGAAAAAAATATCCAGTAATTGAAAGGACCCTTCAGCCCCCACTTGTTTTATAACTACACTACATTTTTCTCCTTGCTTGACGGTTTTTGGCATCAGTTAAAAGACTCTCGCAGGTTTATGCAGGAGGTATCGGTTCACAAATTTCTAATCCGCTTTCAGATGTTCTACTACATTTAAATTTACTAGATCTCTTAAGAGAGCAACAGAATATCTTAAGCTCTATCAACCACTTAATCATAAACTATGCTATTTACTCTATATAATGTATATTAAAATTAGTAACAGGTTCCCCACAGCAGTGCGCGTCAAAAAAGCGATATTTTCGCTTAAATAGTTAGGCATTTTTTAGTTCTTGAAGTCTTTTTCCTAATGTACAAAATTTTTCGACGTTGGTAATATTAAAGGTTTTTAACAAGATTTAGGTATTAATGACTGATTAATAATCCTCAGGATAGGTAATCAGTATCAGATTGGGTGTGGTTTTGATACTTGGGACCCCGGCGATCAGATGTTTGAGGACGCTTCAGCAATTCCTCCTTGCAGTTTATCATGCACAGTACCATCCATTGCATAGTGGCTGTGCTTGGTGCGCAACTTCGTCCCATTCACTTAAATGGGACTGAGCTGCGTCATCTGTTTTCCTTTGCCCTTTTTGTTTGATCAAGAACACTGGGGTCAGACATTATTTAAAGTCTATAGTACAATATTGAAAACTATATGGGGTATTTTTGTTTCTTTGCATTTTTGTCGCTTTTTTTGTGAATAAATAGTGTTTTTAATCATCAAAACACTGCATGCCCTAGATATGAAATTTTAGTCTTGTGTTTTCCCTTAGCCCTTGCTATAGGACTAGAAAAATGGTAGGAAAATGTCAAAAATTAAAAAGGGATGCCAAAGACTCCTGTAAAAAAAAGATTCTACTAAAACGTTTGAAACATATGGCTTTTTATGTGTATTACAAAATGAAGAAATAAAAGGGAGTGTGAAGGAATTATTTAGGGATTAGGGGTCATGCACACAAACGTATTTTGTTTCCGTGTCCGTTCCCTTTTTTTGTGGATAGAATGCGGACCCATTCATTTCAATTTGTCTGCAAAAAATGCGGACATCACACCGAGTGCTGTCTGCATCTGTATGTCCATTCCGTAGTCCCCCCACTCTCTGAAGCTTGCTACCCTGGTCAAAGGCTGGTGGCCCAGGGTCTGTCGCTCAATAGTCCAACTGGATACTTGGTCACAGGGCTGATGATCCAGGGTCCATGGTTCAGTATCCGCATCTAAGAGTCTCCATCTGATCACTCATGCACTCTGGCAGAATCTCTTCTTCTAAGGACTGATCCCTAACTGTAGACAACTAGGGACTCTGTCTGCTCTCCTTATATACAGTTTATAGCTAAACTAGATCTAGAACATAGACTTTTCGTCAATAATAGTCAATGGGAGTGACAGAATAGTTTGTCCATACAAAAACAAGTCTTCAGACATAATAGTATAGCTAAACAGACATCCAAAAGGTCAGTCTGTCTGGTTTTGGTGGTAAACAAGTCTTTTTCCTCCAAAACATACTCTTATTTAACTCTCATGGTAAGTCTTGTCTCAAGGCCTATTTAAAGGGTCGAACATTGACTTATAGAATAGTTGCATTAGAGGCAGAGCTTATTAAGAGCTCATTTGCATCCCCTTCTTCGCAGAATTCCAGAGGAGCATGTATGGCCTATAAGTCTCCTCACGCCTATTAAGGCACTCTCCCCAAGGAGAGATAGTACTCCCCGAATCCTGACTTAGGCCTCTCACCCAGTTCAACCAGTACTCTCTGCTCTGCACTAGTGAAGGGCAATCACCCTGAAACAGCTGTCTGCAGATGAGGTGCTGGGTTATTTATTATCCAAGTCATGTCTCAAGGCCTATTTAAAGGGTTGAACATTGACTTATAGAATAGCAGCCTTACATTTAGTGGCATTAATAGTGTAACACCCCAGAGTGGTGTTACCACTCTTTCTGCCCTGCTTCTATCTGTGTTTGCTAACTTTATGTCATTCTATGTATTTTATTCCAGGACCTACAAAAATGTGTATATCCATATAATGTTTGCAACTGTTTTACTATGTAATGTGTTTGGTGTACCAGCAGGTGGCAGCAAAACAAGTCAGAGCTACAATATAGTTACTCAGAATGGAACTTCCCATTACCATTCTGACCCCCCTGCTACAGAGAAGTGGACGGTTCCCATTTCCTGCAGTGAGGGTGGATCTACTTAGAACTAGTTAGTCTGCAGCCCCCCTGCTAGGAGAAGGGTGTGCAGGGCCGTCTCTGCTGGACGTGCCCCTGCCAGCCAGAGCACCTTCAGTTCTGGTGGCCATAACGTCAGAGGATTACAACCTCAGCAGCCAGGAGGTGTTTCCCTGGTGAAGTCAGGCCAAGCATAAAACTGCAGCATTGAAAGAAATCCAAGTTAAAGAAAGTTAGTACAGCAGTGAGCTACAGAGATATAGCAGAGGATTTTTGCCTGCCAAGTTCACATGCCTAAGCCTGCTAGAAACCAAGATAAAGCCAGAAGTTTACCTGGATGCAAGTTTGCCTAAGTAAAGCTGCGTTGGGTTTCACCAAAAGGTCTGGACTCATTTATTACTACGACCCTCTATTATTCCCCCTATTATTGCAACCGGAGCCAAAGCCTGGGGTCCAGCCATCTTCCAGGTAGGAGCACCGTGACACTCCAGAGACATTTTAGGCCATACAATATACCACTCGGCAATCCTACACCTGGGGCGAGCATTATAACATCCTTAGTGGGCCCTGGAGGGAGGGTCGCCCGTAGCAAAATTGGCGTCTGAGAGTTGAAAATAGCTCATTTGCATCCCTTTCTTGTGATAAATTTGGCACATCAAATCTAGTATGAAGCTGTTTAAATTTAAGACAGTATTAATAAATCTGCTAATTTTTTTCCTGTATAATACTAACTTTTGTTTAGGACAGGTAAAGATCTACTCCGTATATAATACTTCAAAATCACTACGGTAAGAAGTTGTCTTAGAAGAAGGTCAGGATTTAAAAGGAACAAAACATGTACATATACTAAGGCAACAACAATATAGACGGTTATTGCAAAAGAAATGGCACATTAAATTTAGTGTACCCCAGATAGACTATATCTGCATTGTGGTTAGTTACCTATATACTGCTTAGTTCTCATTGAAGCATATAACATTAAGATCAACGTATTTTTTAGCTTTTTTTAAAATAATTTGTTTAAAATAAGTCACCTAAATGACATATTGTGACTTAATGACATATGCCGTTAACGGTAATGCATTACAGTTGTGTCCTGCGATGATGTTTTATATCATGAATCGTTAGAATGTTTCTTAAGGCTGTCATATTACTATACGGTTTCTATAGTGATGGTGGTGCAAGCTTGGCTAGCTCTCTATGTTAGTAATATATTGAAAACCGTCTACATGCTGTGATACACTTATGGGAAGCAGAAGAGGACATAGGGGTTATCAATTCATGCTATGAACTAGTAGCCAAGGTTTCAGCTTTCAATTTAGTCTAAAGATATACGAGTCATATAGTTCCCTGAGATCATGTGGAGAACAATCTAAGCTTTCTCGAGTAAACATAGAAAAAAGACTAGGACCTGAACTACAAGGCTGGATTTGTCATTTAATTAGATCAATCAAATCTCAATAATTTATCTATCAATCTCAAATCTATATCTGTCTGTCTGTCTGTCTATCTATCTATCTATCTATCTATCTATCTATCTATCTATCTATCTTTTAAAAATGAATTATTTCTCAAACATTTGTAGTGGATTTATCCTTTCCTTAGCTCTAGTCCTGTGTATAACACACGTATATTTCTACTATATGTTTAAATATTTTACTTGTAATTATAAATGTGCTTGTAATTGTACATTTAGGAGTGAATGTAGCAGCAGGTTGAAGAAATCACAAGGATGTGGTCTGTAGTCAGTTATAAGCAAAGGCCCACAGAGACCAGTAGGAGTCAGCAGTGACTTTGGAAAAAAAAAAATCTTTTCACCGGGAACATTTAAACTCAGTGCCTTAAACTCAATGTTTAATTCCTCAGGACAGAAGATTGCTAAATTGCCTATAAATATTCAACTTGCTACTTTCTTAAAAATTATGTTTTATATACGACCCATGTCTTCCTGATGAGCATGCTCTAATTATTATTATTTCCATAATTATTATTTTTACTACTATTATTAATAAAATAATGTAAAAGTAATCATATTTTTTACAAACAATAAACATCTAGGTAGCTTTGCTGTCAGTGATTTAATTGTGAAAATAATTAATAATAAATGTTACTATTTTTTTACCAGGGTAATTTAAGTCTTAAGGACCCGTCAAAGTCAGTTTAACCCCTTAAGGATACAGCAAAGTTTTAAGGCACTGCGACTTTTTTGTGCTTGTTTTGTGATCTCTGCATTTCAAAATTGATACTTTTTAAAATTTTTCCATCTATATAGGTGTATGAGGGCTTGTTTTATGCAGGGTAAGTTCTATTTTTGTTTGCACACTTTTGGGGTAAATCAGGAGGATTATTATATAGTTACATAGTTGTTAAGGTTGGAAAAAGACAAATGTCCATCCAGCCCAACCTGTAATCCTGCTATATTGATCCCTGGATCAATGTCCATCTTCCTTTTAAGGAGGAATTGGGCCAAAGGGAAATGGTGTGTAGAACAAGATTTCTATACATTGTCATAAGTTTCAATGTTATTTTGAATCAAAAAGTCATCCAAACCTTTTTTAAAGCCATCTCTATTCTAGAGATTCACAGATCTTACTGTAAAGAATGCTTGTCGCCTCTTCTGACTGAATCTTTTTTTCTCCAGGCGTAGGGAGGAATTTAACACAGAATAGCTTCCCTTGATATCTTTTGTACGGCCCGTTTATATGTTTGTACAGGTTAATCATGTCCTCCCTTAGACGTCTTTTTAAAGACTAAACAAATTCAGTTCTGTTAATCTTTGCTGATAACTAAGATCTTCCAGACCCTTTATGAGTTTAGTTGCTCTCCTTTGCACTTTTTCTAACTCCAGGGCATCCTTTTTATTAAACTGAACTGCTTATTCCAAGTGAAGCCATACCAAAGCTTTGCATAGTGGCAATATTACATCCCTGTCCTAAGAGTACCTTTGTTGGCCCTAGAGACAGCCAACTGGCATTGAATACTGTTTTTTAGTTTCTGATCTACTAATACACCCAGATCCTGAGACCAGTCCACGTCCACTGCCACTATTCTATATGCCACTGCCACTGTTCTATAAACAGCGCTTATTGCAACAGAAGTGGTTCCTTCTGCTCTCCAGGGTCCACGGCTGTCTTCAACACTGGGGGGACTGGACATTTAGCTGCCTGATCACTTGGGCATATTTTCACAGCACAGGCTTTCATGATATAGACTGCATGCGATAAATATATGTCAGGTGCTCATTAACCAGTTAAAGCTAAATTCTTGGTAAAAATGAAGAAAGCATAATATAATATAACAAAATATTAATTAATTTGCAAAGTCCTTTTCCCCACTTTCTTTTTTAATCTCTTTTGATGAGATCATTAATTTGTTGGTTTATATATTATGCAGTTCCTGCTAATTTATATCACTTGCTTTGATACTTAAATGCAAATTTGATGACCATATAAGCAACTCCACATTGAAATGAGTATTTCAGATTATACCAGTATTTAATCCTAGCAGGGTTTGCTAACGTGCTGGACAACAAAGAGATGGGACAGGCAAAGTATTGATGTCTTTGAAGACACTAAATATCTTGGACTGTAAGGAAAATAGGAAATACAGCAGATCCTTTTCAAAACTAAAAGTGAGTGTCTACCCTCGAATTAGTCTTTGATCTAAAGTGATAAAAAAAATTGGTGCTAATTAATTTCTAGCAGTTGGAACTTACTTTTTTTCTGATGTTAAACTTCAAGTCCTCTTCATATCCATACTGCCCCATAGACATTGAATGGAGAAGCACATGCTCGACTTCTGCTCCATTTAAACTCGTCCAACCTTGGTGAGCAGGAATGGGGCACATGGGACCCCCAAATTGCACTATTTTGGACTACATAAAATGTATTGTATAACTTCTAAACATTTTTTTGAGAGTGATGGTGTGAAATAGCAACTTTATTTTTCAGGTTTTGGTTTTATGGAGTTCACCGTCCACTTTAAATGACATGATAACATTATTGGACAGATCATTACTAGTACACCAATATCAAATATAGTTTTTTTTTCTACTTTTGGAGAATAAATATTTTTTTAATAATAATTTATATAAATTATATCCAATTATATCCATTTGTATTTTGGCTATGCACTGTCTTGTTTTTTGCTGGTTAAGTTGTAGACTTCATTGCTGCCCTTTTTGTGGCACATTTGACTATTTGATCACTTTTTATTGTGTTGTTCATGAGGTTGAGTGAATTAAAAAAGGAATTTTGTCAATTTTTTTTTTTACAATGTTGACCATATGGGATAAAACATTAGACCATGATATTAAATGGGACTTTATGGATGCAGCAATATCACTTATGCATAGATTTATTTATTATTATTTTACATAAATGAAGGTTTTTGTAAGCAAAAGGGGTAATTTTTTGTTTTTCCCACACACTTTTTAAAAAGGCATCTTTCAGCAGATTTGTACCTGTGAAACTGGCTGACCAGTTACATGTGTGCTTGGCAGCTGAAGGCATCTGTGTTGGTCCCATGTCATATTTGACCACATTGCTGAGAAAATTATGTTTTAATACATGCAAATGAGCCTCTAGGAGCAACGGGGGCATTGCCATTACACCGAGAACCTCTGATCAGGGCCAGGTGTGATGACGTTTACACTGCCTGGTACTGTCAATGAAAGTGCAGAGGATCCGACAGTTACAGAAAGAGCTGAGCCTCTAGGAGTAATGGCAAGTCCAACTTTTTAGTAAGCCTTGGACAAAGGAAAATAGATAACCAAATATCCATAGACAGCAGTTTCAGGGTCCTTGCCTCTCACCAACATAGAGTAGGATTGTGGCTGGCAGAGTGTGATGCAGGTCACCCAGGGTGCTAGCTCTCCTTAACCAGCTGTGTATAGAGACTTAAGCCTGTATTAGGCCGGTTTCACACGAACGTTGTGTTTTGCGGTCCGCAAATTGCGGATCCGCAAAAAAACGGATGCCGTCCGTATGGCATCCGTTTTTTTTGCGGATCCATTGTAACAATGCCTATCCTTGTCCGTTTTGCGGACAAGAATAGGACAGGTTCCATCTTTTTTGTGGGGCTACGGAACGGGCATACGGGTGTGGACAGCACACCGCATGCTCTCATTATTTTTTGCGGACCCATAGAAATGAATGGGTCCGCATTTTTCATGTGAAAAATGCGGATCGGAGTCCACAAAAAATACTGTCGTGTGAAAGGGGCCTTACACTGACAGATTTTCTGCCATATTATCGCTAACAAGTGCTTGTAGTAATGCTTGATAGCGATCCATCTGACAGTCTAATACTGCCACTGATTACCCAATAAGCATGCTGAAAGATCACAATTTGCCTGGGGGCAGATCGTGGTGTCTAATGACAATCTTCTGCTGTCAAATAACTAGACAGTATGGGAACATGCAATAGCATAACGATCGCTCCTGGGATCGCTTCATGTAATAGCAGCGGTCTCTGCTGCTAGCAAGCAGGCGATTGCCTGGAAGTAATGCTTCCTTCCTGACAATCGCCTGCAGAATCGGCTGGTGTAATAGTCTTTATTAGCAATGCTCTATTGGAAAAAAAATATGCATAGAAGTATCTCCCAGATAATAAGAAGCATCGCACTAGCACCACCTTCTGGAAGTGGCTCCCTATGAGTCAGAGTCTAGCTTTTTAGCAAGCCTTGGAACATGACAAGGAAAAATGGCCAAGTCAAACATCTGACCCCAGACAGCTGTTTCAGGGTGCTTGTTCCTCATCATGATCTAATAATATACACTCTCCTCAGTCCTCAGTGGTTCAGTTTTGGTTAATGTATGTCTACTGCCATCTCATTTTATATAGTTGTACATTATATAGTTTTCTGCTATTAATGGCCCTCAGTGCAATGGTACAACACATTTGTTGATACTGGCTAAAGGATTGCCTGGTACATGGTGTTTTTTCCATCATAAACCATGTAAATCTATCTATCTATCTATCTATCTATCTATCTATCTATCTATCTATCTATCGTATGTTGGATATTAGGCTACATCCTTTTCCCCAAAGCCATGTTTCTTTACCAGTAAGCCATGCCTCTTTAATAGTAAGCCATGCCCCTTTACAAGTAAGCCATGCCCCTTTGTTGAGCTAGATGCAGATAATTACCCCTATCCTAGATGTGACAAATTGCACCACATCTTGTTGCAATTTATACCATCTAGGTCTAAATTAGTAAATATATGTGTTGCGTGTTAGCAGTGAGCCAATTTATGATTTGTTGCTTTTTTCAATTTTTTTTCTTTTATAACGGAATTGATCATACAGATGATTATTAAACCTACTTAGCACAAAGTTTAGTTATCTGCTAAAGTGTTCAGTTATGTTTCTAATTTGAACTCCACCCCATTAGAGACTGTAAGCTAATAAAAAAAATCAAATGTGCTAAACGTGTTAATTCTGTAAGGAAAATTAAGAATGTGAGAAAAGTAAAAACAAAATTGTTTTTGAAAATTATTTTGCCTTAGATAATAATTGTAACTAATAATTATTCAAGGATGTGACTGTTGCTCTCAGCATTGTGCTAATCTAGTGTTTAGATGGGCACCTGAGTGTAAGTGCTGCCATATACATTCAATCTAAGGGCGGCCATACACATTTAATCTAAGGGTGGACATTCACATTCAATCTAAGGGTGGCCATTAACATTCAATGTAAGGGTGACCATACACATTTAATCTAAGGGCGGCCATACACATTCAATCTAAGGGTGGCCACACACATTCAATTTAAGGGCGGCCATAAACATTCAATCTAAGGACGGCCATACACATTCAACCTAAGGGCGGCCATACACACTCAATCTAAGGGTGGCCATACACGTTCAATATAAGGGCGGCTATACATATTCCATCTATGGGCGGCCATACACATTTAATTTAAGGGCAGCCATAAACATTCAATTTAAAATGCGGCCATACACATTCAATCTAAGGGTGGCGATACACATTCAATCAAAGGGCGGCCATACACATTCAAACTAATGGCAGCCATACACATTCAAACTATGGGCGACCATGCACATGCAATCTAAAGTGCGGCCTTACACATTCAATCTAAGGGTTATGTTTCTAATTTGAACTCCACCCCATTAGAGACTGTAAGCTAAGAAAAAAATCAAATGTGCTAAACATGTGTTAATTCTGTAAGGAAAATTAAGAACGTGAGAAAAGTAAAAACCAAATTGTTTTTGAAAATTATTTTGCCTTAGATAATAATTGTAACTAATAATTATTCAAGGATGTGGTTTTTTAACTTTTGCTCTCAGCACTGTGCTAATCTAGTGTTTAGATGGGCACCTGAGTGTAAGAGCTCCCATATACATTCAATCTAAGGGCGGCCATACACATTTAATCTAAGGGTGGCCATTCACATTCAATCTAAGGGCGACCATACACATTTAATCTAAGGGCGGCCATACACATTCAATCTAAGGACTGCCATACACTTTCAATCTAAGGGTGGACATATACATTCAACCTAAAGTGCGGCCATACACATTCAATCTAAGGGCGGCCATACACGTTCAATATAAGGACGGCTATACACATTCAGTCTAAGGACAGCCATACACATTCAATCTAAGGGTGGCCATATACATTCAATCTAAGGACAGCCATACACATTCAATCTAAGGGCAGCCATACACATTCAATTTAAAGTGCGGCCATACACATTCAATCTAAGGGTGGCGATACACATTCAATCAAAAGGCGCTTATACACATTCAACCTAAGGGCAGCCATACACATTCAAACTATGGGGACCATGCACATGCAATCTAAAGTGCGGCCATACACATTCAATCTAAGGGCGGCCTTACACATTCAATCTAAGGGCGGCCTTACACATTCAATCTAAGGGCTGCCATACACTTTCAATCCAAGGGTGGCCATACACATTCAACCTAAAGTGCGGCCATACACATTCAATCTAAGGGCGGCCTTACACATTCAATCTAAGGGCTGCCATACACTTTCAATCAAAGGGTGGCCATACACATTCAACCTAAAGTGCGGCCATACACATTCAATCTAAGGGCGGCCATACATGTTCAATATAAGGACGGTCATACATATTTAATCTAAGGGCGGCCATACACATTCAATCTAAGGGTGGCCACACACATTCAATCAAAGGACGGCTATACACATTCAATCTAAGGGCGGCCATACACATTCAATCTAAAGGCAGCTATACACATTCAACCTAAGGGCAGCCATACACATTCAAACTATGGGCGGCCATGCACATTCAATCTAAAGTGCGGCCATACACATTCAATCTAAGGGCGACCTTACATATTCAATCTAAGGGCGGCCATAAACATTCAATCTAAAGTGCGGCCATGCACATTCAATCTAAGGGCAGCCTTACACATTCAATCTAAGGACAGCCATACACATTCAATCTAAAAGCGGCCATACACATTCAAACTATGGGCGGCCATGGAGATTCAATCTAAGGGTGGCCATACACATTCAATCTAAAGTGCAGCCATACACATTCAATCTAAGGGCAACCATACACATTCAATCTAAAAGCAGCCATACACATTCAATCTTAGGGTGGCCATACACATTCAATCTAAGGGCGGCCATACACATTCAATCTAAGGGTGGCCATACACATTCAATCTAAAGTGCGGCCATACACATTCAATCTAAGGGCAACCATGCACATTCAAACTATGGGTGGCCATACACATTCAATCTAAGGGTGGCCATACACATTCAATCTAAGGGTGGCCATACACATTCAGTCTAAGGGCAGCCATATACATTCAAATCTAGGAGCGGTCATACACATTCAATCTAAGGGTAGCCTTACACATTCAATCTAAGGGCGGCCATACACATTCAATCCAAGGGTGGCCATACACATTCAACCTAAAGTGCGGCCATACACATTCAATCTAAGGGTGGCCATACACATTCAATCTAAGGGTGGCCATACACATTCAATCTAAGGGTGGCCATACACATTCAATCTAAGGGTGGCCATACACATTCAGTCTAAGGGCAGCCATATACATTCAAATCTAGGAGCGGTCATACACATTCAATCTAAGGGTGGCCATACACATTCAACCTAAAGTGCGGCCATACACATTAAATCTAAGGGTGGCCATACACGTTCAATCTAAGGGCTACCATTCACATTCAATGTAAGGGTGGCCATACACATTCAATCTAAAGACGGCCATACATATTCAATCTAAGGGTGGCGATACACATTTAATCTAAGAGCGGTCATGCACATTTAATCTAAGAGCGGCCATACACATTCAATCTAAGGGCGGTCATACACATTTAATCTAAGAGCGGCCATACACATTCAAACTATGGGCGGTCATGCACATTCAACCTAAAGTGCGGCCATACACATTCAATCTAAGGGCAACCATACACATTCAATCTAAAAGCAGCCATACACATTCAATCTTAGGGTGGCCATACACATTCAATCTAAGGGCGGCCATACACATTCAATCTAAGGGTGGCCATACACATTCAATCTAAAGTGCGGCCATACACATTCAATCTAAGGGCAACCATGCACATTCAAACTATGGGCGGCAATGCAGATTCAATCTAAGGGCGGCCTTACACATTCAATCTAAGGGCGGCCTTACACATTCAATCTAAGGGCGGCCATACACATTCAATCCAAGGGTGGCCATACACATTCAACCTAAAGTGCGGCCATACACATTCAATCTAAGGGTGGCCATACACATTCAATCTAAGGGTGGCCATACACATTCAATCTAAGGGTGGCCATACACATTCAATCTAAGGGTGGCCATACACATTCAGTCTAAGGGCAGCCATATACATTCAAATCTAGGAGCGGTCATGCACATTCAATCTAAGGGTGGCCATACACATTCAACCTAAAGTGCGGCCATACACATTAAATCTAAGGGTGGCCATACACGTTCAATCTAAGGGCTACCATTCACATTCAATGTAAGGGTGGCCATACACATTCAATCTAAAGACGGCCATACATATTCAATCTAAGGGTGGCGATACACATTCAATCTAAGGGCGGTCATACACATTTAATCTAAGAGCGGCCATACAAATTCAAACTATGGGCGGTCATGCACATTCAACCTAAAGTGCGGCCATACACATTCAATCTAAGGGTGGCCATACACATTCAATCTAAGGGTGGCCATACACATTCAATCTAAGGGTGGCCATACACATTCAATCTAAGGGTGGCCATACACATTTAGTCTAAGGGCAGCCATATACATTCAATCTAGGAGCGGTCATACACATTCAATCTAAAGTGCGGCCATACACATTAAATCTAAGGGTGGCCATACACGTTCAATCTAAGGGCTACCATTCACATTCAATGTAAGGGTGGCCATACACATTCAATCTAAGGACGGCCATACATATTCAATCTAAGGGTGGCGATACACATTCAATCTAAGGGCGGTCCTACACATTTAATCTAAGAGCGGCCATACACATTCAAACTATGGGCGGTCATGCACATTCAATCTAAAGTGCGGCCATACACATTCAATCTAAGGGCGGCCTTACACATTCAATCTAAGGGCGGCCTTACACATTCAATCTAAGTGCAGCCATACACATTCAATCTAAGGGCGGCCATGCACATTCAATCTAAGGGTAGCTATACACATTCAGTCTAAGGACAGCCATACACACTCAATCTAAGTGCGGCCATATACATTCAATCTAAGGGCGGCCATGCACATTCAATTGAAGGACGGCCATACACATTCAATCTAAAGTACGGCCATACACATTCAATCTAAGGGCGGCCATACACATTCAATCAAAGGGAGGCCATGCACATTCAATCTAAGGACGGCCATACACATTCAATCTAAGGGCGGCCATACTCATTCAATCTAAGGGCGGCCATACATATTCAATCTAAGGGCAGTCATACATATTCAATTTAAGGGCGGCCATATACACTCAATCTAAGGGCAGCCATACACATTCAATCTAAAGTGCGGCCATACACATTCAATCTAAGGGCAACCATACACATTCAATCTAAGGGCAACCATACACATTCAATCTAAGGGTGGCCATACACATTAAATCTAAGGGCAACCATACACATTCAATCTAAAAGCGGCCATACACATTCAATCTTAGGGTGGCCATACACATTCAATCTAAGGGCGGCCATACACATTCAATCTAAGGGTGGCCATACACATTCAATCTAAAGTGCGGCCATACACATTCAATCTAAGGGCAACCATGCACATTCAAACTATGGGCGGCAATGCAGATTCAATCTAAGGGCGGCCTTACACATTCAATCTAAGGGCGGCCTTACACATTCAATCTAAGGGCGGCCATACACATTCAATCCAAGGGTGGCCATACACATTCAACCTAAAGTGCGGCCATACACATTCAATCTAAGGGTGGCCATACACATTCAATCTAAGGGTGGCCATAAACATTCAATCTAAGGGTGGCCATACACATTCAATCTAAGGGTGGCCATACACATTCAGTCTAAGGGCAGCCATATACATTCAATCTAGGAGCGGTCATACACATTCAATCTAAAGTGCGGCCATACACATTAAATCTAAGGGTGGCCATACACGTTCAATCTAAGGGCTACCATTCACATTCAATGTAAGGGTGGCCATACACATTCAATCTAAGGACGGCCATACATATTCAATCTAAGGGTGGCGATACACATTCAATCTAAGGGCGGTCATACACATTTAATCTAAGAGCGGCCATACACATTCAAACTATGGGCGGCCTTACACATTCAATCTAAGGGCGGCCATACATATTCAATCCAAGGGCGGCCATACACATTTAATCCAAGGGCGGCCATACACATTCAACCTAAAGTGCGCCATACAGATTCAATCTAAGGGCGGCCATGCACATTCAATCTAAAGTGCGGCCATACACATTCAACCTAAAGTGTGCCATACAGATTCAATCTAAGGGCGGCCATCCACATTCAGTCTAAGTGCGGCCATACACATTCAACCTAAAGTGCAGCCATGCACATACAATCTAAGGGTAGCTATACACATTCAGTCTAAGGACAGCCATACACATTCAATCTAAGTGCGGCCATATACATTCAATCTAAGGGCGGCCATGCACATTCAATTGAAGGACGGCCATACACATTCAATCTAAAGTGCGGCCATACACATTCAATCTAAGGGCGGCCATACACATTCAATCTAAGGGCGGCCATACACATTCAATCTAAAGTGCAGCCATACACATTCAATCTAAGGGCGGCCATACACATTCAATCAAAGGGCGGCAATACACATTCAATCTAAGGGCGGCCATACTCATTCAATCTAAGGGCGGCCATACATATTCAATCTAAGGGCAGTCATACATATTCAATTTAAGGGCGGCCATATACACTCAATCTAAGGGCAGCCATAAACATTCAATCTAAGGGCGGCCATACACATTCAATCTAAAGGCAGCCACACATATATAATCTAAGGGTGGCCATACACATTCAATCTATGGGTGGCCATACACATTCAATTGCTGTTGGCTGAACAGTTACAACTCCTTCCCATACACACACATGCTTGGTTCGGCTGAACCCATATATGTATTCAATGGGGAAAGGCAAAAGAGCTTATCTCCTGGGAGAACAAAAGGATGGAGCAAAAATATTCACTTCGCCCATTCTTTTTGTCCTCTGACATCATCCATCAGAGAGTCAGAGGCTCCCCACACACATTAGACTGTCAGCCGAACCCAACATCCTCAGGGGGTTCGGCCAACAATACACTAATGTGTGTGGGGGCATTTACATCGTCAAAAAGTGTGTCCCTAGCAACCAGACTGTCTCAGGTTACTGAGAACGAGACATTAAGTATGTGTTCCCAAGTCTTGCTGTTCAGCTGCATATATAGTATATCCAGCAGAACATGAAAACTCGGGAACATATCTGGTTGAGACACAAGCGGAAGAATCTACAATCAGCTTGTGGGAAGTGACATTGTTGTTACGACAGATGGGTAAGAACTGACCAAACTATCTTTTCTGCACAGAACAGAAGATGCTGAGATTTTATGAAAAGCCTGGAGACCCAGACCATCTAGGGAAAAGAAAGTTAAAGTGATTTACTCCAAATTTATTAGAAAGCTAATGCCCTTTATCCCTTTTAAAAGGTACATTTGAGACTGTCTGAAAGTCAAAAAATCAAATCTTCGCTGATATTGTATGCGTAGGCATAGAGCTATGCCAAAGTTTGCATCATTTTCTGTCTAGAATGTGGAGACCAAGTCCACTCCAGGAAACCCCAATCATATGGGCCAGTACCGGCCTTGCTCCAGGCATAATAAAGGTATATGAAATAAGACCCATATGTATTGTAGCTAATATTACAACATGTAGTTTAAATGAGTTAAATTAGTGAAAAGATCCTTTTTTTTGCCTAAAATTGTACCGCATTTGTCCATGGGTTATGTCTACTATAGCAGACTATCTCCATTCAAGAGAATGTGACTGAATTGCAATACCAGGCACAGCCCATGGACAGAAAACAACTAATTGAATCTTTTTTGTAAACCTAGAAAAAAATCCTTTAAAGGGGTTATGACACGGTTGAAAAATGAAAATCAAACATCATATAGCACACGACCATCTCTTTTTAAAAAAGCTTGAATCGGTGAACTCCCCATTCATTGCTGCAGTTGCACTGCTAGATTCTCTTCAGATTGACAGCTCAGGGGGCATATCCTTTCTCAGGGGATGTTTCCTCTCTGAGGAGGTGTGTCAATCCTGCTTCAGGACTGTCCCTGTAACTGTGACAGCTTCAGTAGATGGCTGGTGGCAGTTGAAGGATGGAACTGAGCATGTGCGACCAACTCAGTAGGTGGTTATGCATGTTACTATACAGATTAAACACCGTACATTCTGTTATGCTTTAGTAACCGAATGTAAATGACAAAAGTAAGTAGTTTTTCATGCTGAATTATATTAAAATAACATTTATTGGTGGTAGAAACACCTTAAAGCCTTTGTATGGTTACAGAATCTTTTACTAGCTCAACACTTTTATAAAGTATTACCGAGGATTCACTTTTCCCCATGAACTTCCCAGTCCACATACTGAGCTATCAGCCTATAACCTGTTACACATTGTTATCAAACCTACTAGAAAGTGCTAGAAGCTGAAATCTGTTTTGTTTGTTGTAAATCTGGCTGGATCTTGTAAGGAAACTTCTAAATGTTTAACACGTGCCTATAAATCTCCAGGCCTTTCAGTGTTTCCTTTGCTCTTATAGAAAAAAAATCAGAGTCTTTGTAATATCATGAAATGCCAGATACAGGCACTAGAGTGATTATGTGCCACATATAGTTTTTTTAATAAGCACTGATAATTACTTGTATTCAATCAAAGGGGTTGTCTCTGAAAAAATATTCCACGTTTATTCTACACCTGGAAATGAATACTTTAGTAAATGCATGTAATTTAAAATTTAGTATAGTTGCTGAGTTATTCAATAAAATCTGTGTATCTGTAAATCTGTATAGCACCACTAGAGTTGAGCGAATCTTAAAAGATTCGGGGGTTCGGAATTCGGCCCGAATCACACCACGGGATTCGTGGGTTTGGGCCAAATCACGAATCCCATTAAAGTCTATGGGAGACCCGAATATTTTTGCAGGGGCCAAAGGTTCTGCACAGTCAAGTTTGCCCCAACATGTGAAAACCTCAGAAAAAGATGGAAACACCTTGGAAATGGATAGGAAATACCAGGGGCAGCATGTAGGGATGCCTCTGAGGCTCCCTAATTGCACCATTTTTTCTAAATCTGGCCAATAGTCTGGTGATGACCCCAAGGCAATTTTCAGGGACACGGTAATGGTGACCCACTTAAAAATGCTGCCTGACAACCTGGCGGTGAACCCCTGATTGTCTGTCTTTCAATAAGATTGCAGTGTAAAGCATGGTGGTGAGCCTCAGTATGACTTTTTGGATGGAGATTGCATGTGGTCACGTACTCCCTGGAACCCCATAGTCACCCCTTCTCTGATGTGCTACCCCAGAACATTCTCTGCCCCAATTCGCAAGACCTTTTGCAGTCTCAGTGTGCTGACAGTGGGGATTTACCAGTGTTGTCTGAGGAGGTGGTGGACAATGGCGAGACACAGGTGTCGGGGGGTGAGGTAGTTGAAAGTAGTGTTGCACGATATATCGAAAACTCGGTACGGTTTCGGTACCTAGTGCGGTACGCAGCGTCAGGTCATAGTGCGCGCCGGCAGGGAACACAGTGGAGCGGGGAGCCTGAGGACAGCGGCAGCCAGAACAGGTAAGTATGCTTTTTTTAAAGTGGCTGGGTGGGCTGATCTGAGGTCTGAGGGGGCGACAAGACGCTGGTCTGAGGGGGGCACAAGACGCTGACCTGAGGTCTGATGGGGGCACATTGTGTTGATCTGAGGTCTAAGGGGGCCACAAGACGCTGACCTGAGGTCTGATGGGGGCACATTGTGTTGATCTGAGGTCTGATGGGGGCACAAGACGCTGATCTGAGGTTCTGATGGGGGCACAAGACGCTGACCTGAGGTCTGATGGGGCACAAGACGCTGACCTGAGGTCTGATGAGGCACAAGACGCTGACCTGAGGTCTGAATGGGGGCACATTGTGTTGATCTGAGGTCTGATGGGGCACAAGACGCTTACCTGAGGTCTGATGGGGGCAAAGACGCTGACCTGAGATCTGATGGGGGCACAAGACGCTGACCTGAGGTCTGATGGGGGCACAAGACGCTGACCTGAGGTCTGATCGAGGCACAAGACGCTGATCTGAGGTCTGATGGGGGCACAAGACGCTGACCTGAGGTCTGATGAGGCACAAGACGCTGACCTGAGGTCTGATGGGGGCACATTGTGTTGATCTGAGGTCTGATGGGGGCACAAGACGCTGACCTGAGGTCTGATGGAGGCACAAGATGCTGACCTGAGCTCTGATGGGGGCACATTGTGTTGATCGGAGGTCTGATGGGGGCACAAGACGCTGATCTGAGGTCTGATGGGGGCACAAGACGCTGACCTGAGGTCTGATGGGGGAACAAGACGCTGATTTGAGGTCTGATGGGGGCACAATGTGTTGATCTGAGGTTTATTATCCCTATACAGTGACATCACTGTGTGTATTATCCCTGGACTTTGACATCACTGTGTTTATTATCCCTGTACTGTGACATCACTGTGTTTATTCTCCCTGTACGGTCACATCACTGTGTTTATTATTTCTGTACTGTGACATCACTGTGTTTATTATCCCTGTACAGTGACATCACTGTGTTTATTATCCCAGTACTGTGACATCACTGTGTTTATTGTCCCTGTACTGTGACATCACTGTGTTTATTATCTCTGTACTGTGACATCACTGTGTTTATTATCTCTGTACTGTGACATCACTGTGTTTATTATCCCTGTACGGTGACATCACTGTGTTTATTATCCCTGTACAGTGACATCGCTGTGTTTATTATGTCTGTACAGTGACATTGCTGTGTTTATTATCCCTGTACAGTGACATCACTGTGTTTATTATCCCTGTACAGTGACATCACTGTGTTTATTATCCCTGTACAGTGACATCGCTGTGTGTATTATCCCAGTGCAGGAAGAGGTAAGTGGTCTGTGTTGTGTGTTTGTTTTCTATTTTTCAGGGTCGTGAATGCAGAGGACTACGTCGGATTCGGTGGACTACGTCGGACCAGCTTTTTTTTTTTTTTTTTTAATAAAATGGTCAAACAGGGGTCTGGGGGAGTGTTTATTTCAATAAAATGTTTTATAGTTGTGTGTGTGTATTTTTTTTTATAATACTACAGTTTTAGTAATTAGGGCTATCTACAGGCGGCCCTGATTACTAATACTGGGCTTAGTGCTTGCCGGTATGGCAGGCCAGCACTAACCCCAACATCTATTACCTCGGCACCCACCGCCACCAGGGGTGCCGGGAAGAGCCGGGTACCCGCAGGACCGGACCTTCTAAATTGAGGGTCTGGCTCTGGGGCGGCTGCAGGCTGGTACCATTAGGCTGGGAAGGGACAATAACCGTGTCCCTTCCCACCTTGGTAGTGCCAGGCTGCTGCTGCTGGTTGTATCTGGCTGGCGAAGGGGGAATAAAATAATTTTTAAAAAAATGGCGTGGGGTCCCCCCCCCTCAGGTCGGCGTCTCGTGCCCCCATCAGACCTCAGGTCAGCGTCTCGTGCCCCATCAGACCTCAGGTCGGCGTCTCGTGCCCCCATCAGACCTCAGGTCGGCGTCTCGTGCCCCCATCAGACCTCAGGTCGGCGTCTCGTGCCCCCATCAGACCTCAGGTCGGCGTCTCGTGGGCCAGTCCGACACTGTGCAGGTCCCTACCTTATGTAAATTTAGGTCACATGTCACTGCCAGCCAATCACTGCTGGGGAGGTATAGGGGCTGTTACATCACAGCAGGCGTTCCCACAGGCTTCCCTTTGATGCTGATTGGCTGAAAAAAATGGGCATTTCAAACTTGCAGTGACGCACGAATCCGCGCTGCCTCGGGATGCCGAGCCGAAGCGGGCAATATTCGTGCGAATCACAAATATTGCCGCTTCGATTCGCTCATCACTAATGATAACTAATTTTCAATTTTTTACGTTATTCATGGGAGAACCCCTAAAGATAAATTGATTTCTAGTTGTGCAGCTGTATAGCCAATCACATGAGAAGCAAGCAAATACATGTCATGCAATTGGTTAAAATATTGCACCTGTAGAATTTGACTGCATAATTTTACTGGCTTAGGTAGCGTAAAAAAATGTCTAAATAATTTGCCACATTTACCAGTTAGTCAGTATGATCCTGAGACAAACATAAAAAACATTGCAGATAACACAGGTGTTTATTTCTTATGGATATCTTCCGTTTTTGGCAGATAAAGGGTAGTTACATTTTTGTATACTTTTCAGAAATGGCATATTTAAAGGGATATTTTCATCTCAGGCATTTATGCCATATACCGTAACTGACTAATTGTTGCAGGTGCCATCTCTGTGACCTGCTCCTATATCCAGGTTGCGAGAGGTGGCCAGGTTTCTGGAAGCCAATGAGCTCATTGTTTAGCGCTATTTTTTGTAACTCTCATAGAAAGGAATAGAAGTTACGGAAACAACCTAGAACAGTCAGCTATGTTGTTCCATAACTTTTTCCCGTGGAAACCATCATGCTATGCTTTTTCTGTAACTCCATTTCTCTTTCATACAAAATACGGAATGAGTGCAGCACAGTGAGATTGACTGTTTTTGTAGATCCTACCACCTCTCACAACCTGGACATGGTGGCCAGTGGGATGTGGTGAGACTGGACAAGATCTATGGACTCATGATTGGTGCAGATCACAGAGGTAGGACCCACATCTCCTATGGATATGCCATAAATGTCATAAGACAGGGGCAGATTAGCCATAGACTCTACAGGAAAATTTCCCGGTGGGCCAATGCCCAGGGTCTACTCAAGCCCTCTTGATGGCTGCAGGCCAGGTACATGATGATCTGATGCTCAACGGTCACAGGTGCCCTCCTGAACTCAACTGTATTACTGTCCTCATGATGGTATTTTGTGCTGTCCTGTGGTATTTGGTTCTGCTGGGGTGGTATTCTGTGCTGCACTACAGTATTTCAGGCCCTGCCTACTTCGGTTGTCCCTGTCTACTTGTTTTGTCCCATCTTCTGGCACTTTTAGTTTTTTTTTCCCAGGGCCACTTTAAGTTCCCAACCCACCCCTGGTCTAAGATGCGGATGCCTCTTGAAATAGGACAACTTTTAGTGTCCCCTAAAAAGCAGCACAGCCAAAGCAACAGTTAAAATTCGGTGCAAGCCTCAGAAAGTCAGACTAGAAACTTTGTCAGATTAAACAACCCCAGTGAAGCACTCCAATATCCTGAAAACATTTAGGGATTTATTCAACCAATGAACAGCAGGTTTTCACTTCCTCTATGGAACCATTTTAAAGCTGAAAATGATTCCATAGAGGGAATAAAATGCTATGGTTCAGTGGGTGATTAAAACACTTAATTTTTTTCAAAATATTGGAGCGCTGCTTCTTCACTGGGGTAGCTTTTAATGATGCTGGCATTGTTATGGCTGTACAACTCTAGATAAGCAGCTAAAAGGACAATGTGAAAATCCTGAAAACCTAGGAACCAAAAGACGAAAAAAGGAGAGTTCAGTTACAGATACGGCTTCACGTGTTGACAGAAAGGTCACTCCAGCATGGTGTTTAAGAGAAGGTTAAGCCAAGTTTTATGTCGTTCTCAGTGTGAACACCACTCCAGCAATGTTGGATTTTAGCTCTTAAACTGAAGAAGTTGAAACAAAAGGAATGATTGAAATATCAGCCCGCACCTGGACAAGGAACTGAATGAACTAATGAGAAGCAAATGGGTTCAATATGAATAATTACATCAGGCCCGATGCCAAAAGACAACATGCTGAATATTCTAAAATACTGAGGTATGATGATGTTGTATAGAACAGGGTCGTAAACAAAATCTTTCCCTTACTCTAAATTAATTTTAACAACTTTTCAGGAGGTGGCCATGTTGGGGTCATTTTCTGTATGGGTGTGTGTGGCAGCTGAAATGAACTGGAATCCATTGACAGAGAAATATCATAGATGATTACAGTCTCCATGAAGTGATATGGAGTATATTGCCCTCCTCCCAGGGACTAAGGAGTGACAGAGAGATATGTATTCAGCCTTATCTGAGTGCATATTGTATAGGGTTGGTCTCCTGCCTTACTTACTGTAGGCCTAGGCAATCTAATCAGATGAATCTACTCAGTCTGTCCCAGTCTATACAGCAAAGCTAACAAGTGAGCTGCAGGAAATCTCAGCCTACTATGATTGTTCCAGCTGACAGTGTGAAAACTGAAATGTTTCAAGGTAATTTAATCTTTTTAGGTTGATAGTTACACGATAAGAAAAAAAGACACCACCACAATTATTTAAAAAGTATATTAATATAAATCTGATTGAAATTATATGTCATTTTCCTTTAACCCCTTAATATACCAGGGTTATTCCGGTTATGTGAAGTTGTTATCTAATATCTATGCACAGGATAGGGGATGTGTCACGACGAGCCAGTGACGCGCCTCATCCTTACTGCGCCGCTGGTCTCCCGTGTCTAGCTCTGAACAGGTCGTTTCCCCTAGAAACCAGGGTACTGGAGGACCCAGCGAGGCGTGCTTCATAAGCACTGCCAGCTTCCTCCATCCCCTGGACAACAAGCAGCAGGGGAGCTGAGCGCCAACGCCCATTAGTCAGTGCTTATGTGTTTTGAACTTTCTGAGTTGTGTCACGTGATGCTGGCCACGTCACATGTCCCATCTTCTGGTCCTATTTAAGCAGGCAGCCTGCTAGCCACATGTTGCCTGTGTTTGGTCTTTCCAGCAGTGCTTGTGGTTTTTGGTATAGTGACTTCAGTGTGTATCGGACTTCGGCTTGTGTGTTTAGGACTTTGCTTTCTGCTTTATCCCCTGGTATGACCTTTTGGCTTGCTGACCCTTCTATATTGTGTTGTTTGTTCTTTCTTTGTTCATTATTTTATCCCTTGTTTCCCCTCCCCCTTATGACCCTGCACTTACTCAGGCTAGGGTCTGTCGACAAGTTACACGCCATTGTTTAGGACGGGCCGTGTAAGTAGGCAGGGACATCGGTTGGGGCTTCATACAGGGCTCACTACCTCCCTCCCGTGACAGGATGACTATTAGATCATTGGGGGTCCTATTGCTGGGACCCCCACCACTCATGAGAACAAGGATTTCATACCCTGTGGAATCCCCAAAATGATCTGAGCGGCTGATCAGACATGCACTCAGCTAGCACTTGGCTATCTCTTGAACTCCCAGAAAAATTATTGGAACAGCAGCACACATACCCAAATGGCTGCTCTGATTCATATGAAACATATTTTAACTGTGCAAATATTTTCAAATGTAAAAAATATATTATTTGGGTTTACCTATATTTGTACTAACCTGTAGCATAACCCCACCTCTTCAAAAATAAATAAAAATTAAGCAATATATGAAATGTATGTATAAATAGCTTCAGTGAAAAATAATCCTTCATACATCTACATCAACAGAAAAAAAAAATTATGGACTTTAAATTCAAGGATTAAAAAACATCTGCACTGCTGTACTGTACTGCACTGTCTGGTTCTTATGTCAGCTTGTCTTCTGACCATTCTCTGTTTCTTGTTTGGTACTGCATAGCTTGTCTGATTCTAACCCATTTACGTACAACTCTGGTACTGTGTTTGTATGTCTTTGTTGTTTGTCCGTCTCTGCAAGTAACTAGGGTAGAGACCGTCGACCAGTTGCAGTCTAGCTATCTAGAGCTTGTACTACAAGTAGGTAGGGAAAGTGGGCTTGGTTCTAGCCTTATAGCTCACTGTTCTTGTCTGTCCCTACCCACAGTCATAATATGAATACTGCTGCAGGGGCAGCAGTATTTTGTGCTGCACTACGGTATTAATCCCCCCTCCCCACTTCTGTTGGCCCTGCCTACTTGTGTTTTTCCTGCCTTATGTCTATTCTGACTTCTACAACATGGTCTACAACATGGGCCAATTTTTAGTTATTTAAGTTTCTTTAAGTTCCCAGTCCACCCTTGGTGCAGCGGAATGAAATCTATGGCTGGCGTAGATTTCAATAATTTTTTACTCCAGTTTCTGGCATAAATAATGTTGAATTAACAAGAGACAATGGACCTGCCCTCGGAACACCCTCACTTTGCCGTTGTTATGCCCTCACCATGCCCTCTTTTCTTAGACTTTATAAGGGCAGCATAAAATGCAGATTGCAACTACAAAAAAATTGCAACTTTTCTACGCCAGAAAGAGACATAAGGGGAATAATGAATTTCCTACTTTGTGTTAATCCGCCCTCTAAAGCTCATGCACATGACTGTGTGCCATCCAGAAAACACTGCCCGCATCTCCCAGAACCATGGCAGCTCCTCTAACCCAATCTGACTGCATCATAGTGAGTTCCTATCTGATCATGGGCATCATCATGTGAGTACACTACAAATAGACAAAACCAGAAGTGGATCCATCAGGATGTAGTAGTATGGGTCATTTCTTTATATTTCCATTCCTTTTGAATCCACCACTTTCAAATGTTGTGGGTGTAACCTACTTATGCTTCATGTTCCCTGTGGTGGTACTGAAAAATGTAATTCTTGCTTTCAAGTTGCCTTGCGGATTACAGCTGATCACTCTGGAAAAAAGGCACAGAATGAGATGTGACTATTTCTAGTTACAATGAATATACATTTATATGGAAATGTACACCTCTCATACATACCTGCTGGAAGGTTTGTTTGAAAAAAATCATTAACTTTCAATGTAGCTGTATGCATATGGCCAAGTGATAATCTATCTACTGAAGAAAATCTACTTTGTTGCCATGTTGTTTTACCTGTGCAGGTTTGATGCGTTTCATGTCAACTTATTGGTAACAACCAACAAATCAATATTTATTCATGTTCCCACTCGCCTGCTTTTGGCCATTGTTGTAACTCAGGTTATGACGTTCTTTTTATGTGATACAGTTCAACGTATCCTAAGAGAACTGAAATTAATATGACCTCTTTGATGTAAAATAAAGTTAGATTTTATTCTTGTAGAACTAGCCTGTAAGTTGCCCGTGATGCTATTATTTATGCATTTTACTTTCATGCAAATCAGATTTTGTCCCTGTGAAGTTGTAAAAGGAACATCTTCATTTTCTTAAAAGAAGCAGCACTTCAAAGCAGCTGACAGCATGGAGCTCGAGAGTCTGGAATGTTCCAGCTGCCCGGTTACGTGTTTTGAGGTTCATCCTGTTTGACTGGTGTGTTATGCGTTGGATGCTTTGCCATTGTTCCTTCTGCTATGGTTTACATATTTTCCAGTTACCAAGGATCCCATAATTGTCCTTGAAGGTTCCAGATAGAAAAAAAATATTAAATAATAAAAAGTAACGGTCGCTAATTCCTTAGTGGACTTTTCACATGGTTAACCAGAGATGCAGGATCTATCTTTTTAAGTGAAAAAAATATGTAGACTATACACAACTTTTTGAAAATTACTCTTCAGGTCTTATTATTTTAGTAATGATCTCATCATTTTTGGTCATTATTTTCTGTATCAACTACATATAAACCTAATAGGTTGCATTTGCTTGTTGACCGGCCAAAACATAGTGAAGTCACCAGCATCAATTGACCCAAAGAAATTGGAGCTTTTTGTCTAGAAAGTGATATATAAGTAGCATTTATATTATTTTATTTATATATATTACAACTGTACCTTCTATTGTCTATTCTTCAGAGGTATAACTTGAGGTTCCCGAACCCCAATTCTGAACCTGTACCAGGGCCATCTACCTACCTTACATCGTTTGTGTGTGATGATATTTTCTTATGTGCTAGAAAGGTCGTTAGACACCCTTAAACACCAAGGAGTAGGTGCAACTTCAACCTAAGCATCTCCTGCCATTCTTACATCTTACCTGACTTTTTGTTCTTCAAGCAAAACAACATTGATTCATCATTTGATTTAAAGAGTCACTGTCTCATCTGTCTTCATCAAAAATGGAATCCTGCACAGGGTCCATTGTCTACTTGAATTGGTATTACCGTTTTATAATTTTATGGCCTATTGCTAGGATATGTCATGACATTATGATCAGTTGGGGTTCAACTACTGGCACCCCCAGCAATACCTAGAATGGGACTGAAGTCCTTAAGGCTTCTTCTTTCACAGTGGCACTTCATTCACTTGCTGGGCATGGGTCCATAGCATGGCTTTGTTCACTTGAAGCTGTTATTCAATTGAATACTCAGTAGGAAAATATGTGAAGGAGCCACTGATCTCTCAATGGCAGTCAGAACCCCACCAGTCAAGAAGTGATGACGTGTTAGGAACATGGTCTCAGTTTTAATGGTGGAAAAAAATCTGTTTTAAATGATCCTAAACTGCAGACTTCCATATTAAACAAGTTGCCTCAATTTTCACTTAAGAAGTTTAAGCTACGGGAACAAACTATGTAAGTTTGCACTAAATTAAACAATATGGGAAAAAATGGAAGATTCTACCAGTCCTCCACTCCAAGAAATAGTGCAAGGCCGCAACATAAACTAAGGAGTGCAGAACTGTGATATGGGTAGCTAATTCTTCTCAAAATATAGGGTGATTTAGCAATTTTCCCTTCCACAGCAGCAAATTCTTTCTGCCATAAACGAGCACAATACCTTGTCTGAATCATATGCACGGCCTTCTGAATTTCAGACATTCTTAGATGTTGGGTCTCTCTGGAGTACTTTGGTAGTATTGCTGCTTTCTGAGCAGTAACTTGGGCCTAGTTGTGCAGGAGAACAGACACATCTTTCCTCCAGGCTGCTTCAGACTAGACATCCTCAACACTAACTAGTCAGGGGCTGACCTAGTCCATTTCCTGACAACACAATTTGCCAAGTTGTTAACCATATATTGTCCATAGAATGCTATTAACTGCATATACATAGCAAATCACATTTAAAGAGGACCTTTCGCCACTCCTGACATGCCTGTTTTAATAGCTTCATGCATTTCCCATGTAATAGCAATTCTGGAGCATATATTCTTATGGCTCTATGTTATTCCATTCCTTTATTATTTCTACTAGAAGTTATGAAAGACTTGCTAGCAGTCTGCAGTAAGGGTACAGAGGGGTGATAACCAGTTGGGGGTGAGTACCTGCACAGACTCACTCTATCCAATCAGTGCTGTTATTTTCGGACTGTGCAGGTACACCCCCCCCCAACCTTTTACCTCCCCTCTGTACTCTTACTGCAGACTGCTAGCAATTCATTCATAACTTAAGGAATGGCACAACATATAGCCATAACAATAGATGTTCCAGAATTGTTATTACATGGGGAATGCATGAAGCTATTAAAACAGGCATCTCTGGAGTGGTGAAAGGTCCTCTTTAGCTCAAGAAACATTACATTAACTCTGTTAATGGTAATTAACCATTTGCAGTAGTCCTTCTGAGGTAAGACACACATATGCGTTAAAAACGTAATTACGTGTTTAAATACTGTTGGAGAAAAGGCATTGTTGGATAACATTTTTTCAGCTCAAAGTCAAAGAGCACCGTGTTGGTGATTTCTGCCTTTTATCTTTTCCAGCTCCTAACTATACTTATAGTCTTAATTTCTAAGGAATTAATTGCTAAGTTTAAGGGCTAAGTTCGGAAGCCATGTAAACTTGGAAAACATTTTTAATCGTACATGACTTGTCTCTGAAATCATATCTTCTCCAGCAACATGGAAGCACTGCCCAGGTTACTGCGGATGGCCGGCATCTACAGTGCTGGCCAAAAGTATTGGCACCCCTGCAATTCTGTCAGATAATACTCAATTTCTTCCAGAAAATGATTGCAATCACAAATGCTTTGGTAATAATATCTTCAAGTATTTTGCTTGCAATGAAAAAACACAAAAGAGAATGAAAAAAAAGTCAAATCATTGATCATTTTACACAAAACTCCAAAAATGGGCCGGACAAAAGTATTGACACCCTCAGCCTAATACTTGGTAGCACAACCTTTAGACAAAATAACTGCAAACAACCGCTTCCGGTAACCATCAATGAGTTTCTTACAATGCTCTGCTGGAATTTTAGACCATTCTTCTTTGGCAAATTGCTCCAGGTCCCTGAGATTTGAAGGGTGCCTTCTCCAAACTGCCATTTTGAGATCTCTCCACAGGTGTTCTATGGGATTCAGGTCTGGACTCATTGCTGGCCACTTTAGAAGTCTCCAGTGCTTTGTCTCAAACCATTTTCTAGTGCTTTTTGAAGTGTGCTTTGGGTCATTGTCCTGCTGGAAGACCCATGACCTCTGAGGGAGACCCAGCTTTCTCACACTGGGACCTACATTATGCTGCAAAATTTGTTGGTAGTCTTCAGACTTCATAATGCAATGCACACGGTCAAGCAGTCCAGTGCCAGAGGCAGCAAAGCAACCTCAAAACATCAGGGAACCTCCGCCATGTTTGACTATAGGGACCATGTTCTTTTCTTTGAAGGCCTCTTTTTTCCCCTGTAAACTCTATGTTGATGCCTTTTCCCAAAAAGCTCTACTTTTGTCTCATCTGACCAGAGAACATTCTTCCAAAAAGTTTTTGGCTTTCTCAGGTAAGTTTTGGCAAACTCCAGCCTGGCTTTTTTATGTCTCTGGGTCAGAAGTGGGGTCTTCCTGGGTATCCTACCACAGAGTCCCTTTTCATTCAGACGCCGACGGATAGTACGGGTTGACACTGTTGTACCCTCGGAATGCAGGGCAGCTAGAACTTGTTTGGATGTTATTAGAGGTTCTTTAGCCACCATCCGCACAATCTTTCGTTGAAATCTCTCATCAATTTTTCTTTTCCGTCCACATCTAGAGAGGTTAGCCACAGTACCATGGGCTTTAAACTTCTTGATGACACTGCGCACGGTAGACATAGGAACATTCAGGTCTTTGGAGATGGACTTGTAGCCTTGAGATTGCTCATGCTTCCTCACAATTTTGCTTCTCAAGTCCTCAGAGAGTTCTTTGGTCTTCTTTCTTTTCTCCATGCTCAATGTGGTACACACAAGGACAGAGGTTGAGTCAACTTTAATCCATTTCAACTGGCTGCAGGTGTGATTTAGTAATTGCCACCACCTGTTATGTGCCACAGGTAAGTAACAGGTGCTGTTAATTACACAAATTAGAGAAGCATCACATGATTTTTCAAAGGGTGCCAATACTTTTGTCCACCCCCTTTTTTATGTTTGGTGTGGAATTATATCCAATTTGGCTTTTTGACAATTCTTTTTGTGGTTTTCCATTGAAGACAAATTAAATGAAGATATTATTACCAAAGCATGTGTGATTGCAATCATTTTCTGAAAGAAATTGAGTATTATCTGACAGAATTGCTTTTGGCCAGCACTGTAGTATGTAAAAAATGATTTCACTTAATGTCAGATGTGACTCACCAGCTGCCCTTCATGACATTAATTTGCCTGCATATTACAGGCAGTGTGATTGCTCACTTGATCTTAAATATCAATACAGGAACACCTTAATAATTAAAAACATGACATTTATGAAAGATTTATTTCTCAGATATGAAGCTTCCTAATGGCAGTGGCCAATTTAGCAAACCTTGTTAATAGACATTTGATTACCCTTAAGTCACAGCTTAACACCTTTTCACAGTATCAAGTATCTACTGTATCTGGGTACCATCACAAAAATCCTGGTTGCAATGGACAACTAATGCCCACAAGCAAACTTACTAGAGTATATATTAAATACCAATTAATATACTGGAACCATTAATAGACTTAAAAGAGTTTTCTGAGATTTTAATATTGATGACCTATCCAAGGGATAGGTCCTCAGTACCTGATAGGTGGGTGTCCGACACCCGGGACCCCCATCAATCAGCTGATTGAGAAGACACCGGTGCTCCTGTAAGTGCCGCTGCTTTCTCACAGCTTACCAAGCACAGTACCGTACATTGTATAGCAGCTGTGCTTGGTATTGCAGCTCAGCCTCATTCACTTCTATGGGCTGCGCCTTGGTCATGTGATCACTGGCCTAGGGAAAGCAGCAAGAAGACCGTGACACTATTGCAAGTGCCTCTGCCTTCTCTAACAGTTGATCGTCAGGGGTCCTGGGTGTGGGACCCCCCGATCAGATACTGATGCCCTATCCAGAGGATAGGCCATCAGTATTAAATTCTCTGAAAACTCCTTAAAGGACTCCTTGCTGGTGGGTCATTAAAACAGACAAGGGGGAGTATTGGTTAGTACAGATACATGGGTCATGTTTTTTATGTGGACCTAGAGTTTTATTTCCTTGTGCCTAGTAAGTTGTCTTTCATGAACAAGTCCTAGTCTGTTACAAACTTGAATGTAACTAGTTGTAGTATTTGCTATAGAGCCGACCTCCTTTCATCAACTGCCAAAGGTATGGGGCAAGGAGCCATTGGAATGTTGTTGCAAAGGTGGTTAGAGATGTTTCATTGTATAACCTGGCATTCATGTATTCATTTGGATTGCTATATGGTTTGTGAATAGTAAATATATAGTATTATTGAGTAGGGACTACAGCCAAGGTGTTTTCATGAGCAATATCCAATTTTCAACTTTTGTCTTTTTTAATTTTGTTATTGGTAGTTACCAAATTTTTTTTGCTTTATAAGATGCACCTGATGATAACATGCACCTAGGTTTTAGAAGAGGAGAAGAGGAAAAAAAAATCATCAGACCTCAGATTAGATCCCCATATCAGACCCCTATATCAGATTCTCAGATCAGACCTCCATATCAGGCCTCAAATCAGATCTCCATATCAGGCCTCAGATCAGACACTTAGATCAGACCCCCATATCAGATCCTCAGATCAGACCTCTATATCAGGCCTCAGATCAGACCTGCATATCAGATCCTCAGATCAGACCCCCATATCAGACCTCAGATCAGACTCCCATCAGAGCTAAAATACATTAATTAACTTACCTCTCCTGCCCTGCCACTAGTCCGGCAGTTTTTCCTGCAGTCACACTCCTTGGTCTTCTCTGGGCCTGTTCTGCACTGTGACCTAACAGCATACAGCATCAGGTCATAGTGCACGCACTACATCCTGATGCTGCATGCAATCAGGAAAAAGCAGGACATTTTTTCTTCTGCAGCAACTACTATTGAAGAGCTGCAAGCAGTATCAGCCAACATAATCAACAAACATGCCCAAAGATACATAGATGTGAATGGGGACCACTTTCAGCATCTTTTGTGACTTGTGGGTAATGAAAAAAAAAACAATCCACTTTTTTCTTCTATCTATCTATCTATCTATCTATCTATCTATCTATCTATTTAACCCAACATCTTCTGAGGGTTGCCACCAGCATACTTCTGGTTGTGAACATTTTCTCTGTCACTGTTGTGACATCACGTACACGTTCCTCAATTCAAACCTGGAGCTATTACAAGGGTGCCTTGGTTGATTACATTTTCTGGTTCACTTGACTTGTAATTGGTGATAAAGACATTTAGTATCTTGATTTATCCAGCCTTTGTTAATGAATCTTAGCCCCCCTGATTGGTTTCTGACTCTTCTCCAATGTTTGGTCATTCTGGCTTTTGACCTCAGTTTGTGTCACTTGACTGTGTTTGGATGCCCTGACTTTTAATCTCTATGACCTTTTTCTACTGTGCACCCAGCTTTGACTCAATAGAACCTGATCACTCCTTGTTAGTACCTTAGATGCTTTGATACCCCTAGCCACAGTAACCTCAGCCTGAATAATGGTTGGTTTCTACCATCTCACACTGAAGTGAAACTCTTGCTTTGCTTCTCCAACTGGCAGTGCATTCAATGAACTAATCCCTATTTGAAGTGACGGTTCCATGTTACAATCCCATATTCGGTCCTTTTCAAAGAGATGAATTGCCATGAAGAGCTTGTATCAGTGCACATTGATGATGACTCTTGGAACACCTATCCACCTCCTTTCTGCAAACTGTACCCTTAAACTCTATACCGCCAATGAAGTAACTGGTGACCTCTTTATTGTTAAGTTTTGTTATATGTTATAAAATATATATATGCTGTAATTGGCCATGTTCAGCAAAAGTGCTGGACCAAAGATTATATGTAAATACTAAATTTCATTTTATTGAAGGTACTATATTTTTGTTTCTAATGTATCTTTAAAACTGTAGCAGTTGACATGTGGCTTTGCTGAAGTTAAGAGGTCACAAATTTGGACACTGCAGCTTTGTGCCCCATAAATTGCATCGAATATCTGAGCGATTCAGATTTGTTATAAATTTTACAAAGATTCTGCTGCCAAACAAATCTGAAGTTTTGGTGATTCGTTTTAGATGAATCAGGCAAAAAACTGGCAGATAAAATGGGAAGAAAGGTGAAGATGGGGGAATCACATGTCTTTGGGAGGGAGGGAAGGGGGCTTGCCTAGACCTGTCAAATTCAGGGAATGGAATTTGACAGATCCTTCAGTCTCAGAAGCCAGAGACACCATTCTGAGGCTAGCTTATGATCAATTGTTAAAGTGCATGAAGCATAAAACATTCCGCTAGCTGTCTCCCCATCCACTCCAACTGGGAAAGAGGGTTGGTACCAACGGCAGGAATGTTTTGGCTGTGCCCTTGTATGGGGCATGTGATACATTTAGTCATGCCATGCTTTTTGAAAAAGTACTGTGGCTTGCAGAGGGTGTTGGTCATGTCTAGGAGAATGTTTGCACATTTCAGCTATTCTTAAGTGGTAAGTAACCACTTGGACTTGCAACGACAGAACAGTCTGCAATTGCACCGCTTGATCCACTGGGACAACTATGGCATCATCTATGTCATCGCCTAGATATTTATCTGAGAACAAACACTTCCACTGATGCAAAAAGAAAGGGCAGAAGAAGAACAGCTTACACATCTTGCTGGCCACCCTGTAGTTGTTGGGGACCCACATGAACAAAGTGCCATAGAGGAGGAAGTAGAGGAGGAGAATGAGGAGCTGAGGAGCTACCATTAGAGGAGGAAGAACATTGAGCGTTGCTTGTGCAGAAGGATGAAGCTGATGATGATCATAATGACATATGAATAATGATGGCAGTAAGGGCAGAGTCAGAAAGAACTGGGTCCTAGGGTATGCAGATGATCATGGCAAGCTACAGTGCCTTGAAAAAGTATTCATACTCCTTGAACATTTTTTCATGTTACACCCACAAATTTAATGTATTTTATTGGGATTTTACGTGAAAGACTAACACAAAGTAGCAAGTATGTATGAAATAAAATGAAAATGATACATAGTTTTCAAAATGTTTAATAAATAAAAATTTGTAAGTATGGCAGGCATCTGTATTCAGCCCCCCCCCCTCCAGTTAATACTTTATAGGACCAGCTTTTGCTGCAATTACAGCTTCAAGTCTTTTGGGATATGTCTCTACAAGCTTTGCTCATCTAGAGGCTGAAATTTTTGCCCATTCTTCTTTCTGAAGTGTAGTGTGCATTTGTATTCAGCCCCCTGTACTCTGATACCCCTAAATAAAATCCATGATGACCAATTGCCTTCAGAGGTCATCTTATTAGTTAATGGAGTTCACCTGTGTGTCATTTATTCTCAGTATAACTACAGCTGTTCAATGAAGGCCTCAGAGCTTTGTTAGAGAACATTAGTGACAGCAGTATGAAAACCAATGAACACACCAGACAGGTCAGGGATAGAGTTGCGTTGTGAAGAAGTGTAAGGTAGGGTTAGGTTATAAAAAAGTATCCCAAGGTCTGAACATCTCATGGAGAACTGTTCAATCTATCGTCTGAAAACGGAAGGAGTATGGCAAAACTGCAAGATATGGCCGTCCACCTAAACTGACAGTCAAGGCAAGGAGAGCACTATTTAGAGAAACAGCCAAGAGGCTCATGGTCACTCTGGAGAGCTGCAGAGATCCATAGCTCAGGTGGGAGAATCTGTCCAGAGGACCACTATTAGTCATACACGCCACAAATCTGGCCTCGATGGGAGAGTTTCAAGAAGAAAGCCATTTTTGAAAGCAAGCCATACAAATTTCTGTTTGCAGGTTGCCACAAGCCGTAGGGGACACGGCAAATATGTGGAAGAAGGTTCTTTGGTCAGATGAGACCAAAGTTGAACTTTTTGTCCTAAATGCAAAATGCTATGTGTGGTGGAAAACTAACACTGCACATCATCCTAAACACACCATCCCCACTGTGAAACATGGTGGTGGCAGCATTATGCTGTGTGGTGCTTTTCTTCAGCAGGGACAAGGAAGCTGGTCAGAGTTGATGAAAAGAAGAATGGAGCTAATTACAGGACAATCTTGGAGGAAAATCTGTTAGAGGCTGCAAAAGATTTGAGACTGGGGCAAAGGTTTATCTTTCAGCAGGACAACCACCCTAAACATACAGCCAGAGCTATAATGGAATGCTTTAGATCAAAGCATATCCATGTGTTAGAATGGACCAAAGTTCAGACCTAAGGAGGCAACATGGACAATTACAATACCTTCAATTCCTACACAACAATCAAATAAAACATCAATGTGGTTGGTTTTACTCATCAGATGTTCAGCCACTAGCAGTCTCATTGGAATATCGTACGTGTAGCTAGGCTTTCCTGAACCCTGGGCAAGGTTTCAGCATGGCGTTCAAACACCCCTTGTACTTACCATCCAACTTTATTAGATGAGAAGGAGGAACAATATCAGCAGCGCGCATAGTGCACCATGGCAAATTTTTAAATATTAAGCTATGCCCAAAGCATAACTATACTCACCGAATCCCACCCAGTCTCCTTAGGGTTATGGGTGAATAGTGTAAAACGTAACTTTTAATAATATCCTTATGAATATTTTTACATCTGTTTTAGGCATAAAAATAGTCAGAAGCCCCCTTTTTTGCAACTATTTAGGAGTGGCGATTGTGTGATGGGGACCGGGACTCCAGCCCTGACACATTTACTGAAAACAGGTGTAAAAGAGGAGTAAAAACTACTCCAGTCAGGGGCCTGAGTGGTATTTACTCTATGCACTGCCGGAGATGCCCCTAATTCGTAAATCAGGCTATTGGCTAATCCTTGGGCAGTGCAGAGGGTGAACAAAGATCAGCATAAAAAGGGTGATTAGAGGTAGTTGAGGAAAACTAGTAGCATAATTTCTAGAACTCTCATCAGTGGCCTGTTGAGTCTGATTTATTTGAATATTTTCCTTTTGCCAAAAGGGAGACCAAATTGCTTTATTACTAGGATACACTGTACACAGCTTGCCTTAGCTTTCAATGAACAAATGCCTGCCGCCTGCGTGTCTTACCAGGAGGCCCCTCTCCCCCTCCCACCATCTCTGTTATCCACAAGCAGCAGAAGCCACAGCAGCCATATCAGTCTTAGAAACATGATGGAGCAGTTTTTTTTCCATGTGCCAAACCAAGCTTACAAAACTCGGCAAGCAGAGATGTACCCACTGAACAACAAAGTTCAGTCCTACCCTCACTGTGACCTCTCTACAGCACATATGCAGCGAGCCCCTGATGAGCTGGTGCAGAGGATGGGAGTAGTACTGGCCCTGATAAGGTGAAACATCACAGTGTTCCTCAGACCTTTGCTCCCTGAGGATCCATGCAGTGGAAAGGTAGTTTGAAATATCTGGCCAGAAGTAAACACATAAAAGTCTCTCTCTATTTAACTTGTGTCACATCCAGCAGGATTAAGTACAAAGTGCAGTTTCTGGCACCAGAGGTATTGTGGCTGGTTGGATGGCAATTTAATAATACTAGAAAACACTTGTGGATAGAGATGAGCGAATCATCCAAAATTCGCTTTGGCGGAAATAAACGAATTTCTGACAAGATTCCTTCGAATTTATTTGGTCAAATTTGCGTTAAAAAATAATCGTTGTTTTGCGAACATTCCTACATAAATTACAAACATACAGCCAGTGTCGTTAAGTACACAATACGTAAGCATTAGCGTACAAAGTGCGTATGAATCCTTAGCGTACTATTGACTAGCGATTGCCATACGCACGAGGCTAGGCCGCAGCGTACAGTCTTTAAAGGCAGTTTATATGAGGTAGAAAAGTAAGGTGCTAGCTATCCGGCTAAGTGCATAAGTTACTAAAAACACCGTACAATAAGTGCATAATAGGACACATTGCAGTACCTGAAAAAGAATACACACCCCCCACCCGAGAAGGGTGGGGCGAGAATTTTGGGGGGAGGAAAATAAACGCGCTTAGGCACAACTGGGAATTTTCTGCAGAATGAGGAGGGGGGGAGTCCTGACAAGCCATGTCCATCTGGGTGAGAGTCAAACAGGGGGCAATACAAACTAAACAAAACAAGTGCCAACTACCTCTCACCCGTCAGGTGCAGTCCATGGTGTGCAGGGCCGGTTTTAGACAAAATGTGGCCCTGGGCAAAATAAAAAATGGGGCCCCAAATATTGTAATAATGTACTAACAACACAGTTACGTTCTGTCGATTCCGGCCCATCCTCACAGATTTAAATCCCATAAAGCCCATCACAGAGATCTTCACCCTCATGGCCCCAGAATACACCACATGCCCCCTCCCCTCACAGCAATGAGTTCACCTCACTCACGGCATCTGAGAGTTAAAAACTACAGATGAGCGAGCATGCTCGTCCGAGCTTGGTGCTCGTTCGAGCATTAGGGTACTCGTAAGTGCTCGATGCTCAGACGAGCATCTCGCCATGCTCGAGGAAATGGCATCTCCCGCATTTTGAATTTTTGGTGCCTATAAACTCAGCCAATCACAAGCCAGGAGACTCTGCGGTACACCCAGCATCACGTGGGGCCCTTACATGTCGATAGCAGGGGTTGGCTGGCCAGATCAGGTGACCCTGGAATACACTAGTGACTGCCCGCGGTGCTTGGCTCAGTCGCTGCCTGGATGTTGTTAGGGACAGATCTGCTGCGTTTCAGGAAGAGTGTTAGGGCCTGGATTTAGTTCTCTGTTAGGCAGGAGTGATCTCAAAAAAACCCAACAGCCCTTCTAAGGGCTACAAGACACTTTTTTTGTCTCCTGGCTGGGCTGGCTGGCACTAGTAGTGCAGCTATCTCCATATATAACATTTTTTTTAATTTTTATTGTTTTATCTCAGTGATACAAATCCATTTCATACAGCTGTGTGGAACCATTCTGTGTGTCACAGTTCAGCTGTCCAGTCACCACAAACCACAATCCGTTTTTTCTGTCCAGGTGACCCATTCTGTACGTCACGTAATAAAAAAAGGTCTTTTGCTCTCACTGATACAGCTACATTAGAAAAATCTCTGTGCGACATTTGTCTGGGTTGCACTTAATATAGCCACAGTCAGCAGGGGCTGAGTTTGCTCTCTGATATTTTCTGCATGTCACGTTAAAAAAAAAAAAAAAAAAAAAAAAAAAAAGTTTTTTTGTTGTTTTATCTCAGTGATACAAATCCATTTCATACAGCTGTCCAGGTGACACATTCTGTACGTCACCTAATTAAAAAAGGTATTTTGCTCTCAGTACAGCTAGATTACAAAAATCTCTGTGCGACATTTGTCTGGGTTGCAGTCAAAATAGCCATCGTCAGCAGGGGCTGAGTTTGCTGTCTGATAGTTTCTGCATGTCACGTTCCAAAAAAAAAATATATAAAAAAATATATATATATATAAAAAAATATATTAAAAAATAGTTTTTTTGTTGTTTTATCTCAGTGATACAAATCCATTTCACACAGCTGTGTGGAACCATTCTGTGTGTCACAGTTCAGCTGTCCATTCACCACAAACCACAATCCGTATTTTCTGTCGAGGTGACCTATACTGTACGTCACGTAATTAAAACAGGTCTTTTGCTCTCACTGATACAGCTACATTACAAAAATCTGAGTGCGACATTTTTCTTGGTTGCAGTCAAAATAGCCTCAGTCAGCAGGGGCTGAGTTTGCTCTCTGATATAATCTGCACGTCACGTTAAAAAAACAAAAACAAAAAAAAAAAATAGTTTTTTTATTGTTTTATCTCAGTGATACAAATCCATTTCATACAGCTGTGTGGAACCATTCTGTGTGTCACAGTTCAGCTGTCCAGTCACCACAAACCAAAATCCGTATTTTCTGTCCAGGTGACCCATTCTGTACGTCACGTAATTAAAAAAGGTCTTTTGCTCTCACTGATACAGCTACATTAGAAAAATCTCTGTGCGACATTTGTCTGGGTTGCACTTAAGCAGACCAAGTCTGCCTAATCTAATAGTTTCAGTGTAATTGCTCCATACTGCATGGTACATAATAAAATATGTAATTTTGCTCTAACTTATCCACCTATATACAAAGCACAATCCGTATTTTCTGTCCAGGTGACCCATTCTGTACGTCACGTAATTAAAAAAAGGTCTTTTGCTCTCACTTATACAGCTACATTACAAAAATCTCTGTGCAACATTTGTCTGGGTTGCACTTAAGCAGACCAAGTCTGCCTAATCTAATAGTTTCAGTGTAATTGCTCCATACTGCACGGTACGTAATAACATACGTAATTTTTCTCTAACTTATCCACCTATATATTAACTTGTTCAGATTGAACAAGTTTGTGGGTTTCAGTACAGCAGGCCCATTTTTTTTTGTATATATAATACACTTATATACAGAAAATGTTGAACCCCAGGGCTAAGGGTCGAGAACGAGGGCTTGGGCGTGGGCATTCAATTACTGCAGGGGGCAGAGGCCGTGGTCCTGGGCAGGGTGAGACAGTACCGGCTGATGAGGGAGCAGGGGAACGCCGCAGAGCTACACTCCCTAGCTTCATGTCTCAACTTACAGGGACACGTGGTAGAGGACTGTTGAAACCACAACCGTGCGAACAGGTAATGTCGTGGATTGCGGACAATGCTTCAAGTAATTTGTCCACCAGTCAGTCTTCCACGCAGTCCACCCACGTTACCCAAGGGAGCACTCCTCTGGCTCCTCCACCTCAACCTCCTTCCCCCCAGTCTGCCCCCTCCCAGGAAAATTTGGAATGCGATCCAGTATACTCTGAGGAACTGTTTTCTGGACCCTTCCCCGAGTCACAAACCACTTCTCAGGTTGCTGCTGACCTCTTTCCCGATGCCCAAGTTTTCCAACTGTCGCAGTCTGTGGGTGATGATGATGACATTGTTGACTTAGTGGAAGAAGTGTGTAAAGAGGTGTCGGACAATGAGGAGACACGGTTGTCAGACAGTGGTGAAGTTGTTGTCAGGGCAGGAAGTCCGAGGGGGGAGCAGACTGAGGAATCGGAGGATGACGAGGTGACTGACCCAAGCTGGGTTGATAAGCCGAGTGAAGACAGTGCTTCTGAGGCGGAGGCGAGTGCTGCACCAGAACAGGTTGGAAGAGGCAGTGGTGTGGCCAGAGGGAGAAGCAGGGCCAGAGCTGGTGCATCAGCAGCAACTGTTTCACGTAGTGAAGCTCCCGTGGCGAGGCCTAGATGTTCGCAAGTCTGGAGGTTCTTTAAAGAAAGTGAGGATGACCGACGGACTGTGTTGTGCAACCTGTGCCTCAGTAGGGGTGCCACCACTACTAGCCTAACCACCACCAGCATGCGCAGGCATATGAGTGCTAAACACCCCACTCAATGGAACCAAGGCCGTTCACCTCCTGCGGGTCCCACCACTGCTCCTTCCCTCTGTGTCACTCTCTGCCTCTGCTAGTCAACCCCCTGCCCAGGACCCCGGCACGAGCGCCTCCCGCCGGAAAACCACACCTTCGCCTCCACGATCCTCCACATCGTCCACCAATGTGTCCCTGCGCAGCGTTCAGCTGTCTTTACAGCAGACGCTGGAGTGCAAGAGGAAATACAGTTCCACCCACCCACATGCCCAAGCCCTCAACGTCCAGATCTCCAAATTGCTGAGCCTGGAGATGCTGCCCTATAGGCTGGTAGAGACTGAGGCCTTTCGCAATCTCATGGCGGTGGCTGCCCCTCGGTATTCGGTCCCCAGCCGCCACTATTTTTCCCGATGTGCCGTCCCATCCCTACACCAGCAGGTGTCACAGAACATCATCCATACCCTGACCAACGCTGTTTCTGAGAAGGTCCACCTAACCACGGACACGTGGACAAGTGCTGCCGGGCAGGGACACTATATATCACTGACGGCACCTTGGGTTAACTTAGTGGAGGCTGGGACCGAGTCTGACCCTGGGGCCGCTCATGTACTGCCCACACCAAGGATTGCGGGGCCTACCTCGGTCACGGTCTCTCAGACGTACTATGCATCCTCCTCCGACCCCTCCTCCTCCTCCACCTCCTCCTCCTCCACCTACTCCTCCAAATTACCATCCGTGGCACGGCGCCTTCAGTCGGTAGCTCTAGGCGCAGCAGCAGTGCCGTGGGTAAGCGCCAGCAGGCGGTGCTCAAACTGCTGAGCTTAGGTGACAAAAGGCACACCGCCCAAGAGCTGTTACAGGGCATCACGGCGCAGACCGATCTGTGGCTGGCACCGCTGAACCTCAAGCCAGGCATGGTTGTGTGTGACAACGGGCGTAACCTGGTGGCGGCTCTGCAACTCAGCAGACTGACACATGTGCCATGCCTGGCCCACGTGTTCAATCTCATAGTTCAGCGGTTCCTCAAGACATACCCCAATCTGTCTAATTTGCTCACCAAGGTGCGCCGCATCTGTGCGCATTTCCGCAAGTCGACCACAGATGCTGCCACTCTCAGGGCAGCGCAGCGCCGCCTACAACTGCCTGCTCACCGACTGTTGTGCGACGTGCCCACAAGATGGAATTCGACATTAAACATGTTATCCAGAGTTTACCAGCAGCGCAGAGCGATTGTAGACTGCCAGATGTCAACTTCCACCAGAACTGGTAGTCAGGTCAGTCAGATTCCTCAAGTCTACAATGAGGAGTGGACGTGGATGTCTGATATCTGCCAGGTGTTGAGCAACTTTGAGGAGTCAACACAGATGGTCAGCGGCGATGCCGCCATTATCAGTCTCACCATCCCGCTGCTTTGCCTGTTGAAAAACTCACTGCTCAGCATGAAGTCGGATGCTTTGCGCTTGTCACAAGAGATGGTGGAGGAAGATACGTCGCTTGATAGCCAGAGCACCCTCCGGTCTGTTTCTCAGCGCGTATCGGAGGAGGGGGATGAGGATGAGGAGGAAGAGGAGGAGAATGTCGGCAAGACAGAAGAGGGTACCAATGCTCAGTCCTTCTTAACTCTTGAGCGTGTATGGGCTGAAGAGGAGGAGGAGGAGGAAATGGAGAGTCAGGCCAGTGAGGAGAGGGAATTCTTGCGTGTTGGGACTCTGGCGCACATGGCAGACTTCATGTTAGGCTGCATATCCCGTGACCCTCGCGTTAGAAGCATTTTTTCAAACACCGATTACTGGGTGTTCACTCTCCTGGACCCACGGTACAAGCAGAACCTTTCCACTCTCATCCCTGTAGAGGAAAGGAGTATGAGAGTGAATCAATATCAACAGGCCCTGGTGCACAAGCTGAAACAGTCCTTCCCATCTGACGCCGCTAGCGGCAGAGGGCGTGGTTCTGTGGGCCAAGTAGCGGGGGAGAGGAGGCGAGCAGGCAGCTTGTCCAGCACTGGCAGGGGAACGCTCTCCAAGGCCTTTGCCAGTTTTGTCACCCCAGCAAGACACTGTCACCTGTCCCCAGTCTCGGCAGAGTAGGGGTGAGCTTTACAGAAAGATGGTGAGGGAATACCTAGCTGACCATACCAACGTCCGTAGAGATCACTCTGCTCCATACAACTACTGGGTTTCAAAGCTGGACACGTGGCCTGAACTGGCGCTGTACGCCTTGGAGGTGCTGGCCTCCCCTGCTGCTAGCGTGTTGTCAGAGCGGGTATTCAGTGCAGTTGGTGGCGTCATCATCGATAAGCGTACATGCCTGTCAACTGACAGCGCTGACAGGCTGACGCTTATTAAAATGAACAAAGCCTGGATTTCACCGGAATTCAAATCTCCTCCGGGGGAGAGCAGCTAAAGATTAACATTACTTATGTATCCGATTCCTCTTCTCTACTCCTCCTCCTCCTCCTCGTCTTTGCCTAACGCTGACCCAAAAAACGCAATTTTGTAGAGGCCCAACTGGCACTCTTTTACCACAATTTTTCCGGAGGGCCACCTACAGGCCCTCTCTCTAAAAACAATTTTTCCAGAGGGCCCCCTACAGGCCCTCTCTCCAAACAATTTTTCCGGAGGTCCACCTACAGGCCCTCTCTCTAAACAATTTTTCCGGAGGTCCACCTACAGGCCCTCTCTCTAAACAATTTTTCCGGAGGGTCCCCTACAGGCCCTCTCTCCAAACAATTTTTCCGGAGGTCCACCTACAGGCCCTCTCTCTAAACAATTTTTCCGGAGGGTCCCCTACAGGCCCTCTCTCCAAACAATTTTTCCGGAGGTCCACCTACAGGCCCTCTCTCTAAACAATTTTTCCGGAGGCCTCTCTCTACACCTCCCCTACAGGCCCTCTCTCCAAACAATTTTTCCGGAGGAAGCCAATTTTTCCGGAGGGTCCCCTACAGGCCCTCTCTCTTTCAGGAGCGTCAAACAGACAGTCCAAAACAATTTTTCAGGAGGCGCAAGTACCGACATTTAAAAAAAATTTTTTTTGCTGTACTCCGAAAAGAAAAAAAAATTTGGAGGCTCAACAAAAGCCATTTCACTGCATTCTTATTCGGACATCGGACAGAGTCATTGGTGGTGTAACCGCCATGCTGTGTCAGGCTAAATTTTTGGGTGCTTCGCATACTAACTCAGTCACTCTGTTGTCACCGCTGCCATACAGGGCCACGAAAAATGTTTATGTGGTTCGCCTGCTCCTGCAGTGTCACTTGGTCACTCTGTTGTCACCGCCATGCTGCGTCAGGCTAAATTTTTGGGTGGCTCACCTGCTACCTCATCTAACTTGGTGACTTGTTGGTGTCACCACCATGCTGTGTCAGGCTTATGCCTGCATCATGTGGCTGGGGATAGGAGAGCAGTGCCAGCATGGGCATGGGTGATCGACCTTCGTTGCAGCTAGTTGGGTGCTTCCCTAACATGTGATGGGCATGTGCCTTGCCTTTCTTGGTCTGGGTGAGCACAATTGCCATGAGGGTAACCACCAGGTTGTTGCAGGAGAATTTGGGTAATGGTGGGATTAGGCAGCCTCAGAGGCATCCATGCATGCTACCCCTGCTGTTTCCTGTCCATTTCCGTGGTGTTTCCATCATTTTCTGAGGTTTCCAGGTTTTCACCCAGCCTTCCCTAGGCAGAGCCTTGGTCCCCTGCAAAAATGCTCAAGTCTCCCATTGACTTCAATGGGGTTCGTTACTCGAAACGAGCACCCGAGCATCGGGAAAAGTTTGTCTCGAATAACGAGCACCCGAGCATTTTAGTGCTCGTTCATCTCTATTAAAAACCAGAAGCGTGGGATTCCTCTTCAGTGCCCTGTTCTATTAATAAGCCACAGCCTGTTCTAGGCTTCCAGGCTCATTGTCAGTATATCCCAGTTCAGGCCACTAGGTGCCAGCACTGAACTGTGGTATAGTGATTTCTATACAGACTAATAGAGCAATTTACTGATGATTGTAAGTTGTGGTCCACTTGGGGGACTTAACAAAAAGTAAAAAAAAAAGTTTTGAAAACACCTTAAAAATTAAAATCACCCCCAATTCCCCAAAATAAAAAAAACACAAAATAAAAATAGCATTATGAGTATCACCGCATGCAAAAACTGTAAAAAATTACATATTGCCCCACAAAAAATGAGCCCCCACACATCTCCATAGAAATAACTATAAAAAAGTTATGAGGGTCAGAATATCTCAGTAATTTTTTATGAAGTGAGTCCTAATGAGGAGGTGCTGCTAGGGTTGCCACTTTTCCTAACCAAAAAAAATATTGGTTACACAAGTTAAAAAGGCTGGTGTGGGTTAATACTGGTGTTATTTGATCATATTTTACGTTTTGCGCATTTTTTTTCCGCAATAAAATCAAACATTTCACTGTTGGGGACACACTGTGTATTTAAGTTTTATTTGGCCTCTATTTTTAAAATGTTTCTGTGGGGATTCGAACTCCCTACCATCCACATAAAAGGAAAGAACCTTAACCACTGGGCTGTAGAGATCAATGTTAACCCATAGCTGAGAAATCTCATAGAAGTTTCTATTGTATTATAGAACTTCTATCAGGTTTTTCACCACTGACTTAACACTGAGCTCTGTAGACCAGTGGTTAAGGTTCCTGCCTATAAAATTAGATTTATATATACATAGGGTGTCCCCAAACATAGTGATCATGCTTGTTGATGCATGTTGCATGTTGATAACACTAACTCCAGATAAGGACACATCCATATATGGAGTCAGAGCAGCTACTCCTAAGCTGGGAAATTCCCCACTCCCGACTGTTGAAACATCTGCAATCTAATCTAAAGCTGCCATCGGACTGAAGCAGGGAAGGGGGCCCCTTAGAGGATTGGGGCCTTGGGCAATTGCCCAGTTTGCCCCCTCCCTAACGCCGGCCCTGATGGTGTGGCTCCCATAGGTCCTCCAGAGGTGTCCTTTAAATCACTCAGCCAGTAGATGGGTTCCTCAGTTGAAGGACCTGAAGTCCTTCTTGCTTGAGCTACTACTGAATGAGATCAGAGGGCGCTCCTGCCTCCTGTAGGCCAAGCTGGCTACCGTGGTGGAGCTCCACTGCCCTCTTCTGCCAGAAGTCGGACTTGTCCGGGTGGTGGTCATGTTGGTGAGTGCTGCAGCCACTTGCGCCTTTACTTTTCTGGATTCTCCTGCCGGGACAGCAGGGGTAACGACTTCTGGCTGCAGTGGTTGAGGCAAGGTTGCACCCAGGGAAGAAGCCCCATCTCCCCTGGCTGCTGCTGACTTAATTTTCCAGGGTAGTTGGTACTGGTGGATCACCGTGGACTAGAACGTAAACAATGAAGTCTTCCGCTGACCCAGTACTTGGATGACCCAGTCCTCCACTGCATTCTTGTAGTCCCATAGGGTCTGGGTGTGGGCCGTCACTGATGCTGGCACAATCGGATTCTGCCGCATGGAAGGTTTTGTTGTTCTCCTCCTGGGCGACAAAGTGGACGCTGCCTCCACTGCAGCAGCCGCACCAGCCGGCAAGGCGAATATTGAGTCAGGAGACTGTCTTGCACAATTGTGACACTGTGATCTCTGGAGCGGGCGGTGGTTCAGGGTACTCGTACCCAAAGACCATTTCCCCCCACTTTGGTCGCAGTTGCTTTGCCATGCTGTGGATCTTGTTCACTGCTGGCTTGAACTGGAGAGGAGGGCGGAGTAATGAGGGTCTTCACTCCCTATACGTGCAAATAGTTAGTTCCCCGTGGGCCGGGCTGTTTTTTCCTGCTTCTGAGGGGGTCGTATCTTCACTTTCCCACTCTTGAGGGGGCATATTGTCATTTTCCTGCTTCGGGGGGCCGGGAAGGGGGCAAGAAGAATGCATACGTTGCGTATGTAGCGTACGTAGCATTAGTGTTCAAAATTTTAAGAACATTTACAAATAATACGAAGTGAATCTGACAAAATCTGGATTAGCTTCGGAGTAGGAAAAATTGAGGATTCTATACGAATCTAAGAAGCGGCGAATAGATTCGCTCATTTCTACTTGTGGATTTAGGATTCCACCATAATATAGGCTTCATGTTAGTTTGGCCTGGTGGTTTGAGATATGGGTATCTGAGCTGTAGTCCCTCACCTTGCAGCTTTGCCTGTAAAGCTTTAATTTTGCTTAACACTGAGCTGTATTGTCTAGATGCTTTCTAGAAGCAATACTCTTGATACTGAATATCTGTGTGGAATAATAGCCTCACATGAGAATTGGCATAATGTTAACAGGATTAGTAGCTCAGACATGTGCCTCCTCTCCCTTCACTATCTCTACTGGAACTTTCCTTCCTGGTAGTAAGCCATACCAGCCCACTCCTACTAAGAGGGGAAGAACAGGGTGGTTATCACTATACCTGCCAACCATTACCAACCATTTCTTTTATGCTGGAATAAATAGTATAAACATGAAAATACATATTAATGAATAATACAAAACATAGAAAACATTAAACAATTGCACATACCCCCAGGTCTGTGGTACTGCACATACCCTGTTCCCTGACCCCATAGACTTCTGGGCAGGATGATTGGAACATTGGCAGGAACTGGCCATGTTTGCTCTCATTGTACTATCTTGTCCAGTCTCCAGTCCCATCTCAGAGAGTGTGGCATTGTCACAACCAAAAGGACAAACTTTTCCTTTAATAATGAACAAAACATCATATTTGTCAAAATAAATGAAGCAAGGATTAATGAGAAGTTTTACAGACCTCCAGCTGAAGTTGCTATTTAACATGGCCCATCATCAACTCTTTCTAGAGCCATTACAGTACACCTACACTGCTGCTACTACCGCTAAATAGCCACACACACATCTACTGCCTTGCATGTTCCATGCTGCGATGCTACTGCTGCCACATGCCATTATCACTCTACAGACTTAGACCCTACCCTTTCCACATCCACATTGTACTTCTGCTGGTCCCCTAAAAAAGGGAGAATTCTTCCAGGCTCGTTCATAACAAGCCACTATTTCTTATGACAGTAACATTAGTGGTCATTAATACAGGCAGGCATTAAGGCATCATTTTTGGATGCATGTGCTAAACAAGCCATTGTTTCTTCTAACATTAACTACCAATAGAGTCATGTATAGAGACTGCTTTGCTACCAGTGGCAACCTCCTGTGGAGTGGAGTGTTTTGCGTAATCAGACATGGCCACAACACTTTGGAGCTGTGCTTCCGATTGCAAGGAACAGCTGATCAGTGGGGGATGTTGATGGGGATTCTAGAGATAGGTCTTCTGCTGTATATCAGGAGCCTGGAAAACCCCTTTAATTAAGATAGCTGTGAACAGATAGCCACCTCTGCATGTTTTTATTTTGCAGTTTTCCACTGTAACCGAGGCATCCATAGGAGCTGCAGTTACATGTGGAAACAACCCCTGTAGTCACTGGTAGAGCTGATCTGGGTCTGATAACAATGAGTCTCTTTACACACGCTTCTATGGCCATTATTAAAGATGAGCGAATCAAATCCCACGAAGTGGAATTTGATCCGAGTTTCAGGATAAATTTGATTCGCCTAGAAGCCAAATTTCCTTGTGCTTCGTGCCAGCGAATCGATTTAACCTGAAATACTGTAAAAAAACAAAAAATCCATACTTACCTCCTCCATTTGCTTGAGACGGGCTGCCAGCCACCATCTTGATTATAGATCTCGGCTGAAATCCCGTGCATGGTGACATATGACGTCACCACGCTGGCCCGGTGTGATGACGTAATCTCGAGCCGCGCAAGATTTTGCACCAGATTTTCAAACAAGATGGCGGTGGCTGGCCCATCGCCAGAAAATGCAGGAGGTAAGTATGATTTTTTTTTTTAACGTTAATTTTACACTTTTTTTACACTCAGATGCTGCGATCATGTATAAGCCCGGCATCAGAGGGGTACTATGATGTGGGGCGGCGCTATTGCAGCTCCCTGTCATTGCACCCACTCATGCACAAAGCGAATTTTTTTGTAAAATTCGGCAAATCGTCCGAATCAAACTTTTGAAAAGTTTGCTCGTCTCTAGCCATTATCATAGGTAGCCAGTTGACCTAAAATAGCATTATTTTTTGGATTGTGGAATAAAACAGGAAAAAATCTACACAACTGCAGCATAATGTGCATATTGTATGCTGGTGCCCCAAATCATTTCTTGTTTTCATATACACACAAGTTATAATACTGCAGCAATGCAGTGTTCAACCACTACAAATATGTTCTCAAATCCCCTGTAAATTGTCTCATTTTAAATAAAACCAAACCTCCAAGAACCCGGCAAACAAAGGACATGAAGCCCCTTTAGATTACGCATTGTTATGCTGTAGAGATGAAGAGCGCTGAAGGATCCTGAGATAAAACCAAATTGGTAAAAAAACAAAAAACAAATGCTTTCGTTTTATACATAGCGTATAGAAATTTCCATCTTGTAGACTGACAATATGATGCGTTTTCCCGTTATCTCAGCCTCGTCTTATGCTGGCTGCAGGGAAATGAGTGTGTGATAAATGTAGACACAATTCCATTGAGACAAAAATTGTGATTTTAATTTATTACACTTATGTGATTTCCGCAGCCAATCCGATAACACCACTGTTACATTCGGCACTCAGCGCCTTTTCAGCCATGCAGCATAATACACACCCTGCCATGCCTAATTACTTAAATAGCTTCCATTTCCATGAGATAATTGATAGACTAGAACAGTCCACAATCATAAAAAACTATGGCTGCCTGAAGCTTTGCTGTTAGATCTTACAACCAGTCAATTTTTTTTTCATGATCACATTTAATTGTGTTATTAGAGGATGAAATCATTGTAAGTAAAAAACATACATTGAACAATTTAATATAAAGTAGCTGGAAAATTAGGGTTCTACTGACGATCTGCAATATTTGGTTAAATGTGACATCTGGTTTCTGATCTTCCCAGGCATAGCTTTTTGACATTGTCTCCTTTGTATTCAGAAGCCAGGAATGAGTACAGGAGCAATATATGTAAATCTCTTCTAGAACTAATACAATATTCGAGAGGTTAGAGCCACAGGTCTACGCTGTTGTGATAGGGAATGCATACATGGAAACTGAAGGTAATGTTAGCAGGATAGCTCCCTTTTTACCAGCCATTGCCTACCTGCTATTTAGATTCAGAGTTGGAGGAAATTCAGATTCATTGTCATTGTCCTTCAAATCTGTCAGCAGGATACAGGCTGCAAATCTGCCAGACGGGCAGAGACCACATACAGAATCTGAATTAGGCTCCGTTCATATTGTGTTGTGGTTTTACATAAGACAAAGGAAAATCTCTTTATGTATGTGCCAAATGTATTCCTTACAGATCCATATGCCATCTATAGGCCATTGTAATAAAATGCAGTGTACTTTTTGCAGCGGCCAACTGTACTGGAAAGCCCAGCGGACTGCACTTTCTTAACCCAGTGGAAAAAAAAGTAAAATAACATATATATATATATACCTAGCAGATGCCAAAATGATATTCTTTTAGGGATCTATGGACCCTATGTTTTTTGGCACATATACACTGGCTCAAGTGCAAAGATAGCCTTATCTGCTTGCCCTCCTCTACATTCTGCTGGTTGTAAAGCTAGTTATTTATACCATAAGGTTAGAATAGAGTTTTATGACTTTTTAAGTTCTCTACTATAGTAGTAGTAAACTAATGTGAATGTACACACATCTGGGACATTGATGGCATATCACTGGGAAATGTCATGAATGTCAGATAGGTGTGGGTCCCAACTCTGGGACCTGCTCCTATTTCCAGAATGGGGCCCCCAAAGCAAAGGAGAGAGCACTGAGCATGCACAACCATCTCTGTTCATCTCTATGGGACTTAGCTGAGCGCTGACGAGTGGTGGCTGCATTTACATGGCCATTCACCACCAAGAGGCTCATCGAAAGTAGCCGAGCACGTTCACTCAGCTATTTTTTGGAAGTCCCTGTTATCGTTTCCCTGGCAGCTGCTGTCGCTATTGCCAAGGGAGCCAGTACTGCAGGGCTGCCCTCGCTGATGTCAGAGCTCTGAGCCAATGAGGAGGTGAGCCAGGGCTCCCAAACATCAGGCGCCAGGACGACAGCTCCACCCTGCGTACTGATACGCCGGTGTGAGCTGCCTTCCTTGGGTATAAAAGTGAATTTCGGTCCTCTGGCTTCCCCTAGGGGTTCCTTGCATTATTGATGACTCCTCTGGATTTCTGGATATGGCTTTGTGACTAGTTTTGGCTTCTGGCATCTTGGTATGGTATTGATCTGGTTCTGACTCTTTGGCATGTTTTGGTTTTCTCGTTTGCCTCTAGCATTACTTTTTTTTTCGTATGATGCCTCTCTTGGCATCTGTTTTGTTTTTCCTTGTTTTTGTGTCGCCCTTCACATATTGCAGTATAGGGACTGTTGTCCAGTTGGGGGTCACTACCTAGAGTGATCATGCAAGTAGGTAGGGATAGTGGGTCAGGGCAGTTTTAGGGCTGCACTATCCCTGTTTGTCTGTGATGGTAGTCGTTATCCTGACAGCTATTAACATAGCTATCCATGCCCACTTTCCCACTGACTGTCAAAACTGCAGTAGGGGGTGTAAAATTGCAAAAAACGACAACAATTTTGTGTAAGTGACCCCAAAAAGTTGCAAAGTCCTATTCTGCAGCCAGAATTCTGGAGTGCAGGGCTTGATAAGTTACTCACCAAACACGAACTGATAAAAAAATGGGTTTACTATGAAACTGACTCAAGTGTCTGTGATTTGGAAATCAGATTGCTAACCCCCATGGAGGTTCTCTGTACAACGTTGCGGAATATGATGATGCTATATAGCCAGCAGGGACTAAGTAGATATTAAAAGGAAATGTCATTGGTGAACCTGCTACAGGGGTACTCAGCACCATTTCTGTGTGGTCAGGTGGGTGGCAGGAGTGACTTAGAGGGAATGTGTCACCAAATTCTTTTTTTCTGACAGCTAAAACCAGAGGGCAACACATACTGATTTTCTAATCTGTTATTTTTCTGATTATAGTTTTTTTTATTCTGTTTCCTGAACATGATTATGGGGGCGGCCATCTTGCCTGAGCTGTTATTAACAGCATTTAGAAAGCATTTAGAGAATTGCTTTATGGCAGCCACCATGATTCATAGACACAATGGTCAGGAGGGGACCTCACTGACTTCTATGGGAGAGTTTTCTAGGCATGCTCTGTGACCTGTGCAGAGGTCATTGTACAAGGAAAGGATAGATACGTTTTGACAATCACCTATTGTTAATGGTGGATCCTGTCTTAGCCATACACAGAGGTGATATCTAGCATTCTAATCCTGTCTGTAATGATATGCAGTAAAGTGATCTGTACAGACCAAGAAGTGGTGCCCATTATTAGTCTTAGTGGCTAGTTTGAAAACTTCAGATTTTTATGGTTTTTGTTTAAATATATTGACATGGAAAATTAAAAATAATATCATAAAAATTCTTTAAAAATATGAATAAAACATAAAAATGCGATTTCAACAATAGGTCATTTTCTGATGACACATTCCCTTAAAAATCATTGCTTCCCCCACACAGATAGCTTATTGTTCCCAGCCAGAGGTTAAACTGGTTGGACAGATTACACAGAACCTGTCCTCCTAATGTGTGCTTGTGTGGAATGGCTTGAGCGACACACATTGAGGGACATTTACAAAGCACTTTACGCCATTATTGTGACATTAAAAAGTTACAGATTATGGTGTATGGCATATTTGTGTCATAATTTGTGACTTTTTAAGATTCTCACCACCTTTCTAAAGTGGCGAGAACGGGAGGGGCTTCACAGAAGGGGCAGGGTTTAATATATCCCACAGGATTTACTATAACTTGTGCTAGAAACTGGTGTAAGTTATAAATGAAGTCTAAGCAGGTGCCAGGCTGGTATAGACTTTAGTTTCTGGCGCACTGAGGAGCAGAGATGCGCCTAATTTTTTAAGAGGGATCTCCCTCTAGCGCTGGGAGATCAGTAACCCAGTCTAGATAAATGTCCCTCAATATGTATATAACCAATGCATGGGCCAAATGGAAACCATAGCATCACCTTTGAGGTCATTTACCAAACTGGTTTAAGGTAGAAACGGCTTAGTTGCCAGTAGCAACCAATCAGATTTCGCCTTTCATTTTCCAAAGGAGCTGTCCAAAATGAAAAGTGGAATCTGACTGGTTGCTATGGTTAACTAAGCCAGTTCTACTTTACACCAGTTTGATTAATGGTCTCCCATGTTTTTTCAAAGCGAAAAGCGAAAAATGGAGAGGTCTCTATTGCAGGCATTGTACTCAGCTGTCACTCTCACAGACAAATGGCCCATTCAGATAGCGGTATGTGTTTTGCGGTCCTCAAATTGCGGATCACAAAACACGGATACCGGCCCGTGTGCATTCTACATTTTGTGGAATGCACATAGCCAGTCCTATGACAGAAATGCCTATTCTTGTGCGCAATTGCGGACAATAATAGGACATGCTCTATCTTTTTTGCAGGGCCGAGGAACGGAAGTACGGATGCAGACAGCACACGGTGTGATATCTGCATCTTTTGCGATCCTATTGAAATGAATGGGTTCTCATCCATTGCACAAAATTGTGGACCCATAAATACAGTTGTATGAATGGGCCCTAAATGACTTGTGCTTGAACATTCAAATGTTTTGGGAGTGGGGGACTTGGGTCCCTATTCTAGTAATTGGAAGGTGTGTCAGTGGTCAGGTTCCCACCGATGATACATCCTGCTAGGTGATAATGTGATAGGATAACCCCTTTAAATTAATATACAAATTATAACTATTATAAATTCTTTCAAAACACTCGTTAATACGTCTTGTACCCCAGTCATGAAATCCATACTACAGTGTATACTGGATGTCTGGCCTTGTACGTCGCTAAGCATATCTGACGTCGCACCTTTGACAAATTGCCGTACTCTTTTCCAGTCTACAGGAGGTCCCTTTCGAAGCTAAAATGTAATGGGAAATCTTGTCAAAAGTCAAAATGCATTAAAAATGACATAAAATATAAATAATTTTTTTTGCGTTTTCAGAAATACACAAATTTAAATGTTGGAGAAATAATTTACAAGCAAGCAGGTCTGTAATGAATCGGAAATCTGCCAGGAGTTGCATAGTGCAATATTAATGCTAGTTAGTGAAAGACGTTGGAGTGATAAATTATTGGTACCTCACAGGTGGGAGCCTTCTAAAACAAATAACCGAGTTAATCAAAGCTTAGGATTTACTAATGTTGTTTTGTGCTCCGAGAAGAATTCCGCTAAGCTGGGAGCAGATATTTGGTGTTGCCATGGCAACCTGTACTTCCTGCAGGGTTATAACCTCTAATCACTGCAGTGGAAAGCTGGGGAAAAAAAAGGATTATTTAAAGATTAGAAAATACATGCATACTTATGGACAATATCCAAAAACCCTACAAAGAGAAAACAGCAAGTTTTCTGCCTATAGAAGTTTTTTTTTTCTCTTTTCGAGGAATATAAACTGACCTTGGATTGTAGAAAGGACATTGCGGCGTAGCAGTTGTAGTGTGAATATCAATGTTTTTAATGCAGTCTATATGGTTATCGACATCCAGGATGTAACCATATAGATTGGTTATTATATATATCTATCTATATCTATCTATCTATCTATCTATCTATCTATCTATCTATCTTAGCAAATAAATACAATGTATCAATAGATTCTATATGTTATAATTTATATATAGTTATATGTAACATGTATATATGTTATAATTAGAGATGAGCGAACGTGCTCGTAATGAGCACTGTACCGCTCGGCTCCCCTGCGCTCGCATGGGCGCAGACAGCCGCTTCCGTCCTCCTCACCCGACGGAAGTGGCTGCCTGCGCCCATGCGAGCGCAGGGGAGCCGAGCACTACAGTGCTCGTTACGAGCACGTTCGCTCATCTCTAGTTATAATTTAAACACAGTCCTTTAAACATTTCATTTTGCCAATTTTTGTCTGAAAGAGGTTTTTCTGCTGAATCAGTTCAAGACCAGACCCTTTACCCCCCTTCCTTACCAGATGTATTTTCTGTTTTTATGGTACATTCGTCTTTGAAAGCTGTGACATTTTTTTGGCACTCGATGGGACTTTATTTTTGTTATTTTTATTATTTTTATGTTTATTATACTCTGGAAAATGTAAAGAAAGAAAATATCCTGTTTTTTATTTTTATTTTTTACTAACACAAAATGCAACTACAAAATTCATTTAAATAATGTCGCCTTCCATTACGGTCGTTTTGATATAGAAGATATATGCAGAGGCGTCACCAGAAATGACTGGGCCCCATTACAAATTTTTGATTGCCCCCCCTCAACTTCCTCGAAAACCCCTCTCCCCGTGCAGCACGTGACTTGTCACCGCTGCAAACAATGACTGGCCTGTGTTTACTGTGTCAAAATGGATGTTGATGCAGGGAGATCCGGGACCTGTGGAACCTGCAGTCAAGAGATGGAACCAAAACCCAGGGGTGGGGATCAGGTAAGTGTGATAACCACTGTGGGTCTGTTGGGGGGGGGGGAGGAGTCTGAAAAAATGGTGGACAGCCTCTTTATTAAAAGAGTCTCTTAAAAGGTCCCACACAGTAGTGACAACAGCCCAAAACTCAGTCAGGAAACCAGTAGGCACTATTCATAAATCTATACACACCCATTAAAGCCTTTCCTTCCTGTTTGCAATTGGACATTACAGTGGTTTTATCAGAGGAGAGAACTGTAAGTCTCAACATGTACAGTCCATTATTATTTGATATCAGAGGATATTACAGGGAGGACAAGGTAAAAGAGGAGAGAAGTACGCCTCCCAACATTTCTCTCGCTCATATTGAATCCATTGCTTCTCCACACAAAGCTCTCCTCATATCACATGATGTCATCACAGGTCCTTCATCACCACTTCTCCTCTGTACTGCTAAGCTCCATCCCATCCTGCACTGATCACATGACAGTGACATCATTACAGGTCCTTCAGCTCTTGCAATGCGGCAGATACAGAGCAGGCCCTGGTCAGTAGTTACTGTTGTTTTGTCTGGGGTGCTCTTGTTCTTTCTGTTGTCGGCCATTAGCAGAGCCTAGCGGTTGGGCCCCTTGCTGGTGTGACCTGAACGGCCGCTATGGCTGCTATGCCCCTGTACACCCAATAAGTGATCATTGAGTACAGTGTGTCTGTGTTCTGGTTATGGTCACAGAAGGGTAAGGCTAGAATAGTGATATAACGTGTGTCACCAGCGCTCAGGGCAAGCCAGGTATTGCACCCCCTAAATGTGGACACGCCCCTTTTTATAGAACCTGACTCCAGCTGTGTATGAAGCAAGCTCGATGCTCCCGATCAGCCCTACTAAGGGCCGCATAAGTAAAATTCCCAATGAGGCTGGCCGGGGCATAGGGGGGAAAATGGGGCTGGCTTAATAAGCAGTATTATTACTGTGGGGGGCCTAATTGAAGTCTGCACAGTAGACCCATGGTAATTTTACTAGTACTACTTTCGGTGCAGAATCCACTTAGGCCTCCCACAGTAATAATCCGCCTATTTAGGTCCTTTTCTCCCCTGCCAGCTTCACTGATAAAATGATCATGTAAAATGATCATGCCAGGGACCTGGACACTGGTTGCAGCCCTCATTCCCCTCATTAAAATTACCCCTGTGGGCACTACTGTTAGGTGCACCCCTTAAATTAAAAAAGACCTTGCTGCACTCTGTTGTTATTGCTCCCAGAGCAGTGCTGTGACAATGAGATTGTGCTGCTGATGGCCTACAACCTTTGCTTTATACTGAAGTGGTGCGCAGCATGGTTTTTGTCGGTGAGGTGGCGGTACAGCGTGCCAGAGAGCCAGGCGCATGCATGCTGTGATAACTCATCATTTCTGCCGCTCCCTGATGACACGTCAGAGTGCGCATGCCCTGAGATTTTGTAGGAGGCAGGTCTGCGCATAGCAGGTAGCGCACTGTGCTGTACTTATCCTGTTAACTATTTACACTGCCCTGCTGCCCAGGTGTCTACTTGCAGTTTGGCACCCTGGGCAACCAGCCTTCTGGCTCCCCCTTATACTAAGTGACGGGGCTAGATGCTGCAGTATGGCGGTGTTTTTTAATTTAGTTTTCATTTCTTTCTTTTTTTAAATATATTTTACACTTTATACCCCCATGTGGTGAAGACAACGTTATGTCTAGTATTGAGCTACTGTAATTGAGCTTTGGATCAGAGATCCGAAGTCGATTCATTCAAACACTTCGGTTTTAATGCTATCTCCGTGTACAGCATTAAAATGTATTGCCTCCGTACCAAACTCGACTTCGGATTGCTATTTTAAAATGTTTTTGCATACATAGATGTGATTACCGAATGAATTCACCAAAGTCTCAGTGAGACAAATTTTCCCTATGAGGAGGTAATACATTTTAATGCTGTACAGAGAGAGCATTAAAACCGAAGTTCAATAAAATGTATCTGTACAGCGCCACCTGCTGTTTGTTCTTCTCCTTATATCTTGTACGTATTACTGAGGTGGTCGCACATGCTCAGTTTAAACCTTCAACTGTTAATAACCATGTCTTCTGTTAGAAATGTGAACAAGGCCTAACTGCCACAGTTTCTGTTTTTCACTGTGCTGTCTGCATTTTATGCAAGCAGCACATGTATCCATTGATTTCAATGTGTCTGTTTAAGTATTTTTTACTGGCAGTAGGTCAGTGAAAAAAATTACGGAGACGTGCACCAAACGGACCAAACATGCCCATTATAGTCTATCAGTCCATGAAAATCACGGACACAACATGGATGACAGCAGTGTTTCGCCTATGTTTGTTCCGTTTTTCACTGACCACTGATGGGAGATGCTTTGAAATTCATTTTCAGCCGAACAATGTCTGTGGAATATGGATGACACACGAAATGCAAAAAATGAATACATGGACCTTCACAGACACCTTCACGTTTGAAAAACTGACTGATTTTTTCATGGACATCAAGCAGATATGGAAATGTGAAGAAGCCCTTACAGTGAAAGAGCTACAGCTGAAAGTACACACTTTCTGAAAGGAGACACACACTCTGAGCTGCCAGCTTGATATAAATCAATGAATGGGGAGATCTCTGGATCCATGTGAGGTACGGGGCTGGTTCTAGTTTTGTTACAGATTGTCATGTACTATATGATGGCTATGATTTTCATTTTTTACATCAATCATGGGATAACCCCTTTAAGGATTACTTTACATAACATGATCACCAATAAGTGATCCCTGAGTACAGTGTCTCTATGTTCTGCTCACACCTAATGAAAAGGTGACGGTGCCCATACACGGCCGCTGTAAGCACATGGGGATTGCTAGTCATTGCCTCTGCATGTTTTTTATGTGCTTAACCTGTACGTGAAACAGAACCATGGCAGTTAGTGGTAATCCGCATGTGATTACAGCGTCTCAGCCACACTGTGTACAGCAGAAGTGGACGGGGAACTTAAAGTGGCCGTGGAAAATAACTCAAAGTGGCCCCATGTTGTAGGCGGGTCCAAATTAACAGAAGGAGGGGCAACACAAGTAGGCAGGATTAACAGAAGTATGAGTTAGCAACAGTATCGGAGTGCAGCACAAAGTATGGCCCCATCAGAATGAAATACTACGGTGCAGTACAAAATATGACCGCAGAATAACCAAATACTACAGTGCAGCACAAAATATAGCCCGAACAGAACCAAATACTACTGTGCAACACAATATACTGCTGCCCCAGCGCAGTGTTCAACTATATCATGTACTGAGAATGAGGATATGGTTGAATCCAGGGGGGCACCTGTGGCCGCTGGCCTAGCATTAATCAAGGCTGAGACCATAAAATTTATATTAACCCAACCAGAGATGGTGAGGAGGGCTCAGGTGGCCCCCTGAGCGTTGGCCTACCCAGTAGGGTTTAAGGTATGCAGCCCCCTAAATGCCCATGCATTGAGTGATTTTTTTCCAGCAGTAATTAATTGTTTCTGTTTCGATTCATGGACCAGACAAATATCTGCCTGAATTACAGTTTAGGCTGAATTCACATGACAATTTAGCTTTCCATTCTTCTGATCCTTCAGAACTTGAAGAATGACTTTCCATATAGAAAGTGCTCCTAGCGAATATCTGTATGTAAATGGGAAGCTCAAACCAACTGCTTTTAGAATAGCATCGGTCTGATTGGGGCCAAAAGCTATATGTTCCAGCCCAGCCTTGGTTGTGATGGATAACATTGTAGGAGGTATAACCCTTTCTCCGCAGGTCAGCTTAGAATACAAGACTTGGGATTAGCCGCAGTGGTAGAAGCAGGGTCATAAGCTTTATGGGCTGAATGCAGAAATACATGATTATGTAGAAATAGGGAACAAAGAACGGGAAAGCTTTGGACTCAACGATACAATGGGATATAACAGATTAAGGAACTAGGAATGGAAATCTACTGCTTTATGGAAGGGTTTAGTTATTTAAGTCTTATGGGAAGCAACATCTTTGTCCAAATAATAGAATCAGCGATTACGACATATACTTCAGTGTTGACTTCACTCCGCAGAGTTTATAACAAGAATTATCTTATTCTACACTACTGTAGGTAAAGTATCTTGTATTGTGCAGTTGTGTTATAGTGTTGATGCCATCTTTTCCCACAAGATATTCTTAAGAAATGTATAAAATCTGCAGACTGGCAAATATACAGCAGAGGTCCCCAAATTTCCAACACCTGTACAAAATCTACTTCATTTCTGTAACTCGAGAAACATTTTTGATAAATATTCAAGCACATCATTACAATGGAAACTAATCTTACATGGGTATGTAGCTGCAGACGAGGGTGAAGATTTTATTTACTTGTTTTATATAGCGTCGGGGCGGACTGGGAACTTAAAGTGGCCCCATATTGTAGGTGGGTCCGAATTGACAGACGGCAGAGCAACACAAGTAGGCAACACCAACATATGTAGGCAGGGAAAGCAGAAGTAGATAGGGCCTGCAATACCATAGTGCAGAACGATATACCACCCCAGCAGAACCAAAAACCACAGTGTAGCACAAAATTCTGCACCACAGTATTAAACTGCATCGCCATTCTGAGGACATCAGTACAGTTGAATTCAGATCATTATGTATCTAGCTGGAGGCTGTGAAGCCCCCTCAGGCACCAGTTCACAAGGAATTTTCCCTGTAGGGTCTATGGCCAGTCCACCTCTGTATAGTATTGACATATTCTGCAGCTCTTTACAGACATTATCACTCACTGTCCTCAATGGGGCTCACAATCTATGTTCTATGTCTTTGAAGAGTGGGAGGAAACCCACAGAAACATGGGGAGAATATACAAACTCCATGCAGATGTTGTCCTTGGTCAGATTTGAACCTGCAAGACACCAGTGCTAACCACTGAGCCACTATTCTGCCCATGGTGGTGTGTAATGAAATATATCAGTGGTAAGTAAACATACAGAGAAAAATATTGAACAATGCCCCATATTTGTTTCTTTCCTGCAGGATGCAATCTGGCTTTGTGATGTTGAAAGAGAATTAGGGGTCACAGTAACATGTCAAAAGTTTTGATAAGTGGGGATCTGGGAGTGCAGAACCCCCACTAATTGTTAAAATGATGGGTTTGAGGCACCCAGCTCAGTGGTTGGCCACTTCTTTCGGTACCACTGTGTACTCTGCTTGGTTCTTCTCACAGAGTGGAGGTAATGGTATATGAATTCATAGAAAGTTCATAGATAGTCTATGAATCCGCACACACCTCCCTTAGGGTGCATTCACATCACCGTTTAGCTTTCCGTTCTTCTGATCCATCAGAATAGGAGAGAGAGAGAGAAAAAAAAAACAGGATCCAGTAAAAAAGTAGTGGATCCTGTTGCATCAGATATGCATAGGATTGCTATAGGATCAGTTTTTTTATAGAATCCTGTTTTTTTCTCTCTCTCTCTTCTTCTGACGAATCAGAAAACGGAAAGCTAAATGGTAATGTGAATGCACCCTTATAAAGCATAACCTGATTGACTGATTAGATGGATGAGATCCGATGACCATTGGGACTTGATCTGATGTCTAAATCATTTCGAGGTCTGGTTGATTTTGGCTTCTGGTCTGGACTCATTAATTTAGGGGTTTGGGTCTAGATTAATTGTAGGGTCTGGTTTGGGGTATGAATTAATCAATGGTTTAATATGGGGTCTAAATTAATTTTGGGATCTGAATTTTGTGGTCTATTGTGAGATCTATTTCATTTGCGTGTCTGATCTTGAGTCTGATGAACTGAAATATTTGATTTGGGGTTGGAATTAATTTTGGGATAAGGTCTGGGGTTTACATTTACTTACAAGTCTAGTCTGGGGCATTAATTAATTTAGGCTTGTGATTTGGTGGCTGAATATATTTTGGAGTCTTGTTTGGGGTCAGTTCTAGGGTCTGATTGATTTTGGGGTAAGCTTTATGGTCTAAATGGGTCTAAAGTTTTAAATAGGGCCCCTCATTTCTCATTACGCCCTTGCTTTCATCTTTATCTGTGTATATCTTTGGCACTATTATTTTAGCATTATTATTATAGAACTTAGAGGTATATTATTATACATAGATTGTTTTTTTACGACCTACTACATTATTTGGAGGTGGAAGGCAGGCCTTCTATGGATACAGGTTCCAGGTCCCACAGAACTTACTGGTAATTTCATTGCATGTCAGTATTCAAAGTATTTCTAAGCCTGTCATACTGTACACTTTAAAAGTTATCTTTGCTATATGTATTTTTTTTGTGGAGAGCGAAAAGGCTCGGACCGGCCAACAGGGAAACAGGGGAATCCCCCTGTGGGCCCCTGAGCAAGGTGGGCCCCTAGACCCCATACCCTGCAAGTGGCACATGGCATAATAGACTGACTGCACTACATATACTGTAGATATGTAGCTTACAGAATCCCAAGCAGTCAATGTTCATATAAACAACTGATTAGATTATGTAACAAATCATCCAGTTTATTATTATTATTATTATTATTGATGGATTGATCTTTCATCAGGTACCTGCCCTCTCAAAATCACTGCAGGGACCCCATAATCATATTGTGGCATCTTGCTGCTGTCCGACCAAATATGAGCTGAAAATATTTGCATGTTATTATACAGTGGGCCCCAGAATGAATTTTACTAGTGGGCCCTAGGCACTCCAGTCCGATACTGAGAGCAAATGCCATGAGGGTTATGCTCTGAACTTTAAAACTCTAGTAAAGGTCCAGGAACACACAATTAATATTTTATAACTATTATTGTCCAGTTAGATTGAAGCAGAGAACTTGTTTAGCCCTTGGTTGAAAAGATAGAACATAAAAATAATATGTTTTTATAGTAATATTTGCAAATAACCTGCTTAAAGGGCATCTGTCAGCAGATTTGTACCTATGAAACTGGCTGACCTGTTACATGTGCAATTGGCAGCTGAAGACATCTGTATTGATCCCATGTTCATATATACCCGCATTGCAGAGAAAAATGATGTTTTAATATATGCAAATGAGCCTCTAGGAGCAATGGGGGTGTTGCCATTACACCTAGAGACTCAGCTTTCTCTGAAACTGCCACGTTCTCTGCAATTTGATTGACAGAGCCAGGCATGATGATGTCTTCACTGCCTGCCCCGTCAATTAAAGTTGTTGCAGAGAGAGCAGAGTTCTAGGAGTAATGGCAACACCCCCATTGCTCCTACAGTCATGGCCAAAAGTTTTGAGAATGACACAAATATTATATTTTCACATGATCCGCTGCCCTCTGGTTTTTATGTGTGTTTGTCAGATGTTTTTATCACATACAGAAATATAATTGCAATCATATTATGAGTAACAAAAGCTTATATTGACAGTTAGAATGAGTTAATGCAGCAAGTCAATATTTGCAGTGTTGACACTTCTTCTTCGGGACCTCTGCAATTCTCCCTGGCATGCTCTCAATCAACTTCTGGACCAAATCCTGACTGATAGCAGTCCATTCTTGCACAATCAATGCTTGCATTTTGTCAGAATTTGTAGGTTTTTGTTTGTCCACCCGTCTCTTGATGATTGACCACAAGTTCTCAATGGGATTAAGATCTGGGGAGTTTCCAGGCCATGGACCCAAAATCTCTATGTTTTGTTCCCTGAGCCATTTAGTTATCACCTTTGCTTTATGGCAAGGTGCTCCATCATGCTGGAAAAGGCATTGTTGATCGCCAAACTGCTCTTGGAAGGTTGGGAGAAGTTGCTCTCGGAGGGCATTCTGGTACCATTCTTTATTCATGGCTGTGTTTTTAGGCAAGACTGTGAGAGAGCCGATTCCCTTGGCTGAGAAGCAACCCCACACATGAATGGTTTCAGGATGCTTTACAGTTGGCATGAGACAAGACTGGTGGTAGCGCTCACCTCGTCTTCTCCGAATAAGCTGTTTTCCAGATGTCCCAAACAATCGAAAAGGGGATTCATCAGAGAAAATGACTTTACCCCAGTCCTCAGCAGTCCACTCCCTGTACCTTTTGCAGAATATCAGTCTGTCCCTGATGTTTTTCTGGAGAGAAGTGGCTTCTTTGCTGCCCTCCTTGAGACCAGGCCTTGCTCCAAGAGTCTCCGCCTCACAGTGCGTGCAGATGCACTCACACCTGCCTGCTGCCATTCCTGAGCAAGCTCTGCACTGCTGGTAGCCCGATCCCTCAGCTGAAACACTTTTAAGAGACGGTCCTGGCGCTTGCTGGTCTTTCTTGGGCGCCCTGGAGCCTTTTTGGCAACAATGGAACCTCTCTCCTTGAAGTTCTTGATGATGCGATAGATTGTTGACTGAGGTACAATCTTTCTAGCTGCGATACTCTTCCCTGTTAGGCCATTTTTGTGCAGTGCAATGATGACTACACGTGTTTCTTTAGAGATAACCATGGTTAACAGAAGAGAAACAATGATGCCAAGCACCAGCCTCCTTTTAAAGTGTCCAGTGGTGTCATTCTTACTTAATCATGACAGATTGATCTCCAGCCCTGTCCTCATCAACACCCACTCCTGTGTTAATGGAGCAATCACTGAAACAATGTTAGCTGGTCCTTTTAAGGCAGGGCTGCAATGATGTTGAAATGTGTTTTGGGGGATAAAGTTAATTTTCTAGGCAAATATTGACTTTGGAAGTAATTGCTGTTAAGCTGATCACTCTTTATAACATTCTGGAGTATATGCAAATTGCCATTATAAAAACTGAAGCAGTAGACTTAGTAAAAATTAATATTTGTATCATTCTCAAAATTTTTGGCCATGACTGTAGATGCTCATTTGCATATATTAAAACATCATTTTTCTCAGCAATGCGGGCACATATGAACATGGGACCAACACAGATGTCTTCAGCTGCCAAGTGCACATGTAACAGGTCAGCCAGTTTTATAGGTACAAATCTGCTGACAGATGCCCTTTATTTACATGAGCACACTCAGTGATGTCATACAAACCGGACAGATGTGCTGCTCATTACAGCCCTAGCGTTTTTTTTAGGATGACAGCCTTGTTTAAAGTGTTATGACAATAACACAAATGACCGGTTTCAGACGAGTGTCCTCACGATGTGAAACATACTCTGGGAGAGAGCGCGAATTCCTGTAGTGAACTCTTCTCCATTGACCAGACCTCACAGCATTATAACGATTTATAATGCTGTGTGTCTCTGCCCTATGTGAATTGTAATGAATTGTCTTGACAGCACAGTACAGTCTCAGTACAATTCATTACAGATGATTTCAAGCAGAGACGCACAGCATTATAAATCATTATAATGCTTTAAGGTCCGGTCAATGGAGCAAGAGTTCACTATGGCAATTCATGCTCCCACATGGAGGGAACACACTCATCTGAAACTGCCCAATGCCACCCTTTTATAGTAACTGCGTATCTTTGATCATCTTGCTAAAATATTTCCAAAATAAAAGAAAACTAATATAATTTAAATAAAAAGGAGCCATCAAGCAATTGTGTGGTACATACCTGGTAAAACGTAACCCCCCCCTCCCCTCTCATTACTGCCATTCTAGTGATTGTTCTCAGAGATGCAGTAACCACCCTGCCCTCCTATTTACCAATCATCCCTCACTTAATGCATGCATTCAGAGCTAGTGCTGCAAGTTCCTCTTTTGAAGACTCGACTGGCAGAAAATCATTTGGATAATGGCATCTATGTAAATAATTTTCTCTAGAACCTCCTGGGGAGAGAACTGTGTATTCTGACAATAGCGATGCTTTCGAAATAGATGTGCGCTGCTAATGATTTTTCATACCCTCAAATTCTATACACCTTGGTATTAATAAAGCTAAAAGGCTTCCAATAAAGGTTTACTTATCACAGAGACCTTTCATTGCTGAGCGCAGATGTCACACGTTTAAAAGGGAGGAATAAAAAAGTCTGGCAAGGTCTTCTGTAGCTGCAAAGTTGATTTCGAAATTCTGTGCACTCCAGAAACTGCTACTTTACTATTACCAGCATTTACATGAGATAAAAAGGTAATTTATGGACTGTAAATGCATCTGCTGGGCAAAGGAAGACATTATGGAAGTGTAAAACCATTAGGTCATCTTCTCTAATATCCAATTACCGCCAAGATTATGTTGTCTGTCATGTAAGAAGCATTCCATGTCTGTTTTCTAGTATTTCCAATGATTGTTACTGAAGTATAAGTATGAGCTGAAATAACTGCGAGAACTGAGTTTGTCATTAGATTTTTCTTCATGGTATCAGAATGTGTTAGACACGGTTTTATATACTGTATTACGACATGTAAAACTTAAAGGGGTTTTCTGAGACTTTAATACTAATGACCTATCCTCAGAACAGGTCATCAGTATCTCATTGGTGGGACTCCAATACCCGGACCCCCCCCCGATCAGCTGTTAGCGCCGTGGCCATCTCACAGCTTTCCCTAGGCCAGTGACAACACGTTTATCCGTTACGTGGCCTAGGCGCAACTCAGCGCCATAGAACTGAATGGGACTGAGCATGATACCAAGCACAGTGCTGTAAAATGTATGGCGCTGTGCTTAGTAAGCAATGAGATGGCCATGATGCCTTCTCAAACAGATGATTGGGGAGGGTCGCGGGTGTCAGACCACCACTGATCAGATACAGATGACTTAAGCCTCATTCACACTTCCGTGTCCATGCTGAAATCCGTGATGCATCCGTGAAGCTGTCCGTGAAGGATCCAGGTTGGGTCTGTGTGTTTGTTTTTTGTTGTCCATGTGTCATCCGTGTTTCACTGATACTGAACAGCTGAAAAATTATTTTCAAAGTATCTCTTCTTAATGATCAGTGAAACTAGGATGCAACATGGATGGCATCCATGTTGCATCCTTTGTTTTCACTGACTCTTAGACTATAATGGGCGTGATGGATCCGTGAACACAAAATAGAGCATGCATCCGTGTTAAAAACACGGACCTACGGACCATGCTAAATCACTGAAGTGTGAATACACACATTAAAATGAATGGGTACGTGTGCTGTCCGTGGAGAACATGTACAGCACATGTCCGTGAAACACTGACGTATGAATGAGGCTTTATCCTGAGGATAGGTCATCAGTATTAAAGTCTTGGTAAACCTTTTTAACTTAAAGGGGTTTTCCAAGATTTCTGAGGATAGGTTATCAATATAAGATCAGTGGGGCTCTGACACCCTGTTTCAGGCAACTGCTGGCGCTGGAATGTACACAATGTATGGAGGGGAAGCAGAGAGCACCATACTCTGTGTAGTGGCCGTGCTAGGGTACCACAGTTCTCATTCAAGTGAATGGGAGCTGAGCCGCAGTACATCGGCACCAGAAACTATACAGAGTACAGAGTCTTCTACTTCAAGCTCTATACACTGTACAGTTTCCTTTTTGTCAATGTATTTATGGCCAAGTTGTACCTTTAGTTTGGGTAACCATGTTCATTGCACAGACAGGTAAGGCCAAGTTCACACTTCAGTTATTCACGTCAGTTATTGTGAGCCAAAACCAGGTGCATGTCAAAAACACAGTACAGGTGCAGATCTTCCCATTATACCTCATTTCTGAACACACTTCACTACTGATTTTGGCTCAAATTAACTGATGGAAATAACTGACCACATAACTAAAGTGTGAACCTGGCCCTAAAGAAGCTGTAATAACAATCATTAGAATAGTAATAGAATAGAGGCAGATATTTTGTACCATAAAATGTGAATGTGAATAAGGTAAATGTTCTAAATTATACCTATGTGATGCAAATAGATGTAAAATGCGTCTATTTAGTCAGATTTACTTTTTTTGTACAGAATCTAGAAAAATTATTTTGGGTCCTGTAATGCAAAAATGTGACGAAAAACGCTATTATGAATACAGTCTATTCTTGTAACCTATGAAATATAAAGCTAAGCCTATGTGATATAGTAGATATTAGTACCTGTGTATATCACACAAGAAATATATATATATGTTAGAGCAAATAAATCTGTAACAGGTCTCAAATATAGGGCTCATGTACATGACCGTATGTATTTTACGGTCTGCAAAAAACAGATCCGCAAAAAATATGGATGACATCCGTGTACATTTCATATTTTGCGGAACTGAACAGCTGGCCCCCTAATAGAACAGTCCTATCATGTCATGTTCTATTTTTTTGCAGAACAGAAATACGGACATACGGAAACGGAATGCAAGTAACTTCCCTTTTTTTTGTTGACCCGCAAAAAAACGGAATGGACACGGAAAGAAAATATGTTTGTGTGCATGAGCCAATAAGCTAATAGGTAGATAAAAAGAGTAACATCTATCTATCTATCTATCTATCTATCTATCTATCTATCTATCTATTTATCTTTTACAGGTGCAGGTACAAGGCATTTTGTGATGGATAGACAGGAACAATAGATAAAAGGAAAGACCGAAATAGAGATAGGTAGAACAGAGAGATACATATAAAACACATGGATACATAGATTGACAAATAGATGTGAAATAGACAAATAGAATAATATTTTACAAAACACATAATACATAGAATGATGAATAAATAGATGTAAGAATTGCTGTTCTTCTTGTCCTTAAAATCATGTTAAAAAATTAAAGGTTTAAGCGATTCAAAATAAAATTTAACATATACTCTAAATTATTTAAAATATCCCTTAACAACCATATATAATCACAGTATATTAATGTGAACAAAGATACAATTTCAGATCAACTACTTAAATTGTTACATTTTATGATTCTATAAAAGGGAAGGATACATAAAGATATTTACAATGAGCTCAACTATATCACAATATCACAGTTTATCACAATAGTAATTGTATCAAATATAAAATATATAAAACATTTATTTCCAAATAATATGCATAAATGTGAATAAGTAAATATGCATATTTAATTTATGCAGAACATGCAAGGTTTGCCTTAAATTCTAAAAACAATCTTGATGCCTGTGACTTGTTTCAGGCTTACTTTTATAATATACTTAAGTAGAAGACAATTATACTAATAATTTGCTATTCTTATTTCTGCTCATTTGTCCTTCTTTCAACAAAATGAGCTTCCTGTAGATTTTTTTTCCCTTTGAAAGAGCACACTGGCAAGAAAAGCATCCAGATATTTTCCTCCTATGTAAATACAAGTGTCTAAAACCTCCTGGTGAGTACATTCGGTAGTCTGACAATAATGATGTCTCAAAGAATAGCTCTGCAACATAATTTTTTCCCCCCAGAAATTGTGCCCACCGTCATCTCTTTATAATCTAATGATTTGCAGAAGGGGCTGTATATTAATAATTTCCAAGTGTTTTGGATGCATCAAGGAATCGATGACCATTCTAAGCATCTAAATTTAATCCAGTAAATATTTTTTGTCTCGTTTGTATTACTGATTTATTTAATCAAAAATAATATGAAATGTAAAAAATTATAGTAACTAATAATGACTTGTAATTTAAATAGCATTAGTAATGAGTATGTTTTAAACTGTCACCTGCATGTTATTTCTGTTTATTGTTTTATTTTTTTTATATATTTTATTAATTATTGTATTTCTGTTGAATATTATATTTTAGTTTTAGGGTATTATTATATTTATTTATTAATCTGTCTTGTTATATTTATAATATTGTTATATTTATTTATAAATCTGTCTTGTTATATTTATAGTGTTGTTATATTTCATATTTTGTTTATATGTATTATTGTATTTAGAATCATTATATTTTTATCATTATATACTCATATTATTAATTTGATTATTTCTAAATAAATATCAAATAAAAATATTTTGACAAAAAATAAATAATTTTCTGTAATATTTAGAATAATGATATATTCCTTTCTTCAGAATTCTTGAAGCAAACAAATGCCTGTGTTTGCACCACCTCCCATTCAGTACAACTGTATAAAAGCTGCATGTAAACAATGCATTGATGTCAGATATATTTAGAGAATATCATGATTGTGTCAGCATAACATTTTTGCCATATACAAAAGCACACACGTTTTTATTTGTTGCATAGTAAAAATGTTTAGACTTTGCACATAGCTTAATATGCAGATTGAGAAATGCTGGAATCTGCACAGCTTGACTATATGTCATTCCCCTAAAACAAGTCACAGTCATTTTCTTACATAGGGAGTATACTCTTTCACTGTAATGCTAGGTGATACTGCTCAGTTCAATCATTTCTCACTAAACTGATCGTCTAGGCTCATCTTCCAAAGATAAATATTAATTTATACAGCCATGCTATCTGCCAGTTTGGAGAATTTTAAAGAAGCATTACACTGACAGGTTAAACTTTTTACAGCAGTATTAGTAGTATGAGGGTAACTGGCTCTCAAGAAGTTAGATTGGTGCATTTTACAGTTGTCACCATAGCGACCATCAGAGCACAGATATTGAAATAATAAAAAAATTATATGGTTAGATAAATAGAAATATAGATTAAAATAATAGAGAGATGGATGATAGATGTAATAATAGATATAAATAGATAGATGCAGTGGGATAGCTAGATAGATGATATGTAAATAGATACAGATAGATGAAATATATGAGATATGGATAGGAGATTGGGAAACAGATGATAGATAATAAATAGAAAGATGGATGATAAATGTATTAATAGATATAAATATATAGATGCTACATATATCAAGAGAGAGAAAGAGAGTGGTGGGATAGAGGAATAGATAGATATAGAAAAATAGATCGATAGATAGAAAAATAGATAGGAGATAGATATGTAAATAGTTACAGATAGATAAAAATAGATGATAGGAACAGAAGATAGATAGATAGATAGATAGATAGATAGATAGATCAATATAGACAGAAATATATGACAGGAATAGATAAGTTAATAGACAGAAGATAATTATAGATAGACATACAAATAGACAGATAGACATAGCTAGATAGATATATACATAAAATATGCACCAACGTGTATAGAGATAGATAGATAGATAGATAGATAGATAGATAGATAGATAGATCAATATAGACAGAAATATATGACAGGAATAGATAAGTTAATAGACAGAAGATAATTATAGATAGACATACAAATAGACAGATAGACATAGCTAGATAGATATATACATAAAATATGCACCAACGTGTATAGAGATAGATAGTAGATAGATAGATAGATAGATAGATAGATAGATAGATAGATAGATAGATAGATATGTGGCAGGTATTATGTGGAATTGTGGCTACAGAAAAAATGTCATCCAACAAGAGGTCATTTAAAGTGATGAAAGAGCACCGCGATGCTCAGGTGCTCGGGTGGTCTGGGTGAACACTAGGTGGTGCTTTACTTGTACGTAAAGCGCAAGTGCCGTCAAAAATTACAAGGAAGAAGCACTCCGATACAACCGGTATATAACATAAAGGAGGGCATCATTCACATTGTGATACAATTGTTCATGATGTGGGACTCCTACACTCATAAAGCCTATGCACAAAGTGATAGGGCTGCCAAAAATTACAAGGAACATGCATTCCAATACCCCCTTTATTACACATAAAGGAGGGCATCAGACACACCCTTGAAAAATTATGATTGATGGCCTGCTGCTGACAGTCAAAAACAATAGGGGTGATGTGCTGCTGCTGAGCCGACCGTCTAAAAAAATATGGGTGACATGCTGCTGAGCTGAGCGTCTAAAAAATTCTGGGTGACATGCTGCTAAGCTGAGCGTCTAAAAAATTATGGGTGACATGCTGATGAGCTGACCGTATAAAACATTATGGGTGATATGCTGCTGAGCTGACCATATAAAAAATTATGGGTGACATGCTGCTGAGCTGACCGTTTAAAACATTATGGGTGACATGCTGCTGTGCTGAACGTCTAAACATTATGGGTGACATGCTGCTTAGCCGACTGTATAAAAAATTATGGGTGACATGCTGGTGAGCTGACCGTCTAAAATAATATGGTTGAGGGCCTGCTGGTGAGCTGACCGTCTAAAATATTATGGTTCTGGGCCTGCTGGTGAACTGACCGTCTTAAACATTATGGGTGACATGCTGCTTAGCTGACCGTATAAAAAATTATGGGTGACATACTGCTGAGCCGACCGTCTAAAACATTATTGGTGACATGCCGCTTAGCTGACTGTCCAAAACATTATGGTTGAGGGCCAGCTGGTAAGCTGACTGTCTAAAAGATTATGGTTGAGGGCCTGCTGGTGAGCTGACCGTCTAAAAAAGTATGGTGCAGGGCCAGCTGGTGAGCTGACCGTCTAAACAATTATGGTGCGGGGCCAGCTGGTGAACTTCGAGGGCAGCTTAATAATCAGTTTCATATGATGGAGGATGAGGAGGAAGAGGACGAGAAGAGGAAGATACACCCTAAATGCCACATTTAAGGTTCCTTCATGTTAAGCCGCTTTCTTCTGGTGGAGTAGAGAAGCCAGGGGCAATCCAGGCCTTTTTCATTTTGATAAGCGTCAACCTGTCAGCATTTTCAGTTGACAGGCGGATGCGCTTATCAGTAATTATGCCCTTAGCAGCACTAAATAACCGCTCAGACAAAACGCTGGCGGCAGGCCAGCGCCTCGAATGCGTAGAACGCCAGTTCGTGCCATGTGTCCAGCTTAGACACCCAATAATTGTAAGGCACAGAAGGATCGCTGAGGGCGTTGACATGGTCAGCTAGGTACTCCTTTACCATCTTCCAAAACTTTTCCCTCCTTGTGACACTATGACGCTCATCAGGGTGAGGGTGCTGGCAGGGTGTCATGAAACTGTTCTAGGCCTTGGAGAGTGTCGCCCTACCTTTGTTGGAACAGTTGTGTGTTCCCCTAGTCTCCCCTTCTTGGGTGGTGAAGGAACTACGTACTCTGCCGCCAGCATTGTCAGATGGAAATTTTTGGAGCAATTTTTCAACAAGGGCCTTCTGGTATTGCAACATTTTACTTGTCCTCTCCACCACAGGAATGAGACATGAGAAGTTCTCTTTGTAGTGGGGGTCGAGAAGGGTGAACAACCAGTAATCGGGGTTGGCTAATATGCGTATAACACGAGGGTCACGGGAAAGGCAGCATAGCATGAAGTCAGCCATGTGTGCCAGAGTCCCAACAGACAAAGCTTCGCTCACCCCACCAGGATGATGACTCTCAATATCCTCCTCGTCCTCTTCCTCCTCTTCGGCACATCCACGCCAAAGAGATGGTGTAAATGTGCTATGGCTACCATGTGTAGCGGTGGCAACCGTCTTCTGCTCCTCCTCCTCCTCGTCCTCTTCCAATTCACGCAGAGAAGGCGAACCAAGGGTGGTCTGGCTATCACCCTGTGTAGGGTCTTCCCCCATTTCCACCTCTTCCACACGTTGGCCTTTATTGTGAGCAGTGAGCTTTTTAGTAGACATAGAAGTGGGATGGTTACGCTGATAATTGCATTATCGCCGCTCACCATCTGTGTAGATTCATCAAAGTTGCGTAAAACCTCACAGAGATCAGACATCAATGCCCACTCGTCGCCTGTGAAGAGCGGAAGCTGACTGGAAAGGTGCCAACCATGTTGCAGCTGGTATTCTACTACTGCCCTCTGCTGCTCACAAAGCCTGCCCAACACGTGTAAGCTGGAGTTCCAGCGCAGATACAACCATGCCTGGCTGTAGGTTGACTGGCGAGAGCTACAGCTCAGCCTGGTCCCTTATGCCCTGCCACAGCTCTGCGGCGGTGTGCTGTTTGCCACCTAGGCAAATAAGGTGGAGGAAGAGAAGGAGGGGTTGCAGCTGCTACTGTAGGTGGTGGTGGAAATCTGGATGGAAGTAGAGCCCACAATCCTTGGCATGGGTAGCACCTGTGCCATCCCAGGGTACGACTCGCTCTCAGCCTCCACAACATTCACCCAGTGTGCCGTCAGGGAAATGTAGCGTCCCTGGCCAGAAGCATGTGTCAGTTGTTAAGTGGACCTTGCCAGTAACTGCGTTGGTCAGGGCACCGGTTATGTTTCTGGACACATGCTGGTGTAAGACGGGGACGGCATACCGGGAAAAATAGTGGCGGCTGGTGACTGCGTAACAAGGGACAGCCGCCGCCATCAGGCTACGAAAAGCCTCGGCGTCCACCAGGGTATTTGCACTTGCGTTCAAATGCCTGGGGTAAAGATATTTAAACGCTGAGCTGGGACACTGAAGGTGCTGGCTGATGGTTCTTGCGAAGGTCCAGGTGCAGGGCGGGACGCATCTGGGCCTGCGTCTTGGACAGCAGGTAACAGAGAGGAAGAGGAGGCAGTGGTGTGACCTGCAGACACAGATTTTAGACCCAGGCGTTTGGCCCACCTTTTAGGGTGCTTTGCTGCCATGTGGCAAATTACAATCCGTTTATCGTCAGCACTTTCCTCAAAGGGAGATTGCCGCTAGGGGCTGCTCCGGGGAACAGTTGTAGGTCTGGTTGGCATGGCCTACCTTCTCCCTTTTGCCACCCCACTGCCTCTTCCAGCCTGTTGGGGTGCTGCAGATCCCTCCCCCTCTGTACTGCTGTCCTCGCTTGGCTTGCCACCTTCCCAGGTTGGGTCAGCAATTTCATCGTCCACCACCTCCTCTTCCACTTCCTCACTCTGGTCCTCCTCCTGACATGGTGACCTAACAAGAACCTGACTTAACTGTGTGTTATCCTCATAATCAACCTCTTGAGGCACTAGTTGCCCTTGACTTATTGGCAACTGTGTCTCATCATCATCATGCATCTCGTGAGACGCTACTTGCCGTTCCCCACCGTCATCTTCTTCAGACTGTGGATGCTCAATAGTTTGGGAATCGGCATAATATCTCCTCATGTCCCACTTCAAGCAGCCTTGGCGAGATGCCCAAGCCAAGGAACGGTGATGAAAAAAGCTCCTCGGAATATCCAAATGTAGGATTAGTTCTTTGCCCAGACTCTGCATGGTGGGAGGAAGGAGGATCAGGGTGAGGATGCTTAACCGACTGGAAGAATTATCAAAACTCCTAGCTTCATGTCACAGTTTGCGATGACAAGATTTGTGTCTTGCACCACCCTGCAAACTGTGACATGAAGCTAGGAGTTTTGGATGACTTTGTTTCTTGGGCTCTGCCAGCAGGCACAGTTTCATCGCGCCCAGAGCCATGGCCTCTGCATTCACCATCAGTAGCACGCCCACTTCCCCATCCCTTTGTGCTCGCCTTGCGCATATTATATAGTATATATGCAACTTTGTCACAAGTACAGTAGTGCAGATTTTTATGAAGTGTATGATCATAAAAATTTCACCGAATGTCAAATATTTAGAATGCGCAAACGTTATAAAGCAGGCGCAGCTGAGGTACTGCGGCCTAAATTAACGGCAGAAAAAATAGCAACGGATGTCAGGTTTATAGACTACAGAAAGGTTCTAATGCACACCCTGTGCACGTGGTGTTAGCGTCAGGCACACTTGCGTTCTTTTTGCCCCAAATTTAAAAAAAATGCAGCCAGATATAACAATGGATTTTTGTGTCTTTTGAACAGAACAACAAGCCCTACCGAGCCAAATCCTATGCCTACACTATATGTCTCTCCTTGCGAAAATGTTATACAGCAGACGCAAATGAGGAACTGCGGCCTTAATTAACGGCAGAAAAAATAGCAACGGATGTCAGGTATATAGACTACAGAAAGGTTCTAATGCACACCCTGTGCACGTGGTGTTAGCGTCAGACACACTTGCGTTCTTTTTACCCCAAATAAAAAACAAAAATGCAGCCAGATATAACAATGGACTTTTGTGTCTTTTGAACAGAACAACTAGCCCTACCTAGCCGAATCCTATCCCTACACTATATGTCCCTCCTTGTGCAAATGTTATACAGCAGATGCAAATGAGGAACTGCGGCCTTAATTAACGGCAGGAAAAATAGCAACGGATGTCAGGTATATAGACTACAGAAAGGTTCTAATGCACACGCTGTGCACGTGGTGTTAGCGTCAGGCACACTTGCGTTCTTTTTGCCCCAAATTAAAAAAAAAATGTAGCCAGATATAACAATGGACTTTTGTGTCTTTTGAACAGAACAACTAGCCCTACCTAGCCAAATCCTATCCCTACACTATGTGTCCCTCATTGCAAAAATGTTATACAGCAGACGCAAATGAGGAACTGCGGCCTTAATTAACGGCAGAAAAAATAGCAATAGATGTCAGGTAAATAGACTACAGAAAGGTTCTAATGCACACGCTGTGCAAGTGGTGTTAGTGTCAGCCACACTTGCGTTCTTTTTGCCCCAAAATAAATAATAAAAAATGCAGCCAGATATAACAATGGACTTTTGTGTCTTTTGAACAGAACTACTAGCGCTGCCTAGCCAAATCCTATCCCTACACTATATGTGCCTCCTTGTGAAAATGTTCTACAGCAGACGCAAATTAGGTACTGCGGCCTTAATTAACGGTAGAAAAAATAGCAACGGATGTCAGGTATATAGACTACAGAAAGGTTCTAATGCACATGCTGTGCACGTGGTCTTAATGTCAGGCACACTTGCGTTCTTTTTGCCCCAAAATAAATAATAAAAAATGCAGCCAGATATAACAATGGACTTTTGTGTCTTTTGAACAGAACTACTAGCGCTGCCTAGCCAAATCCTATCCCTACACTATATGTGCCTCCTTGCGCAAATGTTATGACGCAAAAGAGGTACTGCGGACTTAACAGCAGAAAAAATAGCAAAGGATGTCAGGTATATAGTATACAGAGAGTAATACACCATGTACCAGCTGCACAGGTGGCATTAATGTCAGGCCACCTTGTGAAATTTGTAACCCCTTAAAAGAAAAAAAAAAAAATATTGCAGCAACATATAATAGCCCTTAAAAGGGCTTTTGGGTCTTTTCAAAAGAAATACTATCCTTGCTTAGCGTTCTTCTCTCCCTACACTATCTGTCCCTCCTTGCAGCAGCTCTCCCTGACTCGGTATGAGTCGGTCACATGTCACCGGGTGCTATATAGCACCCGATGACGCGTTCCCGACCATCCAATCAGTGTAATGCCAGTAGCCAACATGGCTACAGGCATTACAGTGAATGCCAGTACCTCCCCACACGCTAATTGGCTAATTAGCGTGCGGGGAGGAGACTTGAGCATGGCGCTCGAGCACACGCGGTATTCGGCCAAACACTGCGTGGTCCCGAGCGCCACCATGTTCGGCCGAATACCATATTCGGCCAAACATGTTCGCTCAACACTAGTCATTTATAGTCGGTAAGAGATTTGAATATTTTCATACAGTATATCACTTCCATTACAACTGTAAAACTGAGCTACATGTAGACGTTATCTGAATGATCACATGTCAGACAGGAATCTGCTATCAGGCCACAGTTTGGATCCACTTTAAAAATATATAATTAGTTTATCTGCTAAAGGTATTTTCTGAAGGACAGATGCTAACACATTAAATAATGATTTGCATCAAATTAGTCATTTAGGCTCTAATCTTATACGGTGCCCAACCCCTTTAAGTAATGAGCAAGAACATATGGCATTGGTCCAGTTTCCAATTTCTGTTGAGATGTAAGCCATACTAGTTTTGGGGAAAGACAGCAGGACAAACTTTACCTTGGACTTTTCTCAGTAGGCTCCATGACAGCTGTACATGTGCCTTCAAGGTTCAATTTTATAAGAATCCAATTAACCTTAGCATGTTTTTGGACAACAGGAGGAAGAAATCCACATGAACATATACTTACCATATAAGTCTAGTAAAAGGTGACTCAATCCATAGCAAAACAATCATAAGGAATGAGCATCCTAGATTTGTTACAATTTAAGAATTTTATTTTATTGTTTCTAGTTAGTTATAGTCACAGAGTTCAGCGAAGCCAAGCATTCGAAGCGGAATTCAGTCCGAAATTTAGGAAAATTGATTCACTACAAATCCAAATTTCTTTGCGCTTTGTGGTAACAAATCAGGTTTTCCTAAAATGGCGACTGCATGTGTTAGAAAGTGAAACTAAGTGTAGAGGAGACAAGCCTGGGAGCGCAAAATCATTCATAATTTCGTGCAGCCAGCCAATCCATGGATAGCCATCCCTTGTGATATCACAGCCCTATAAAACCACCATCCCACTCAGTCTCCACCATTGTCCTGTGAGCCGAGCATAAGAAGAGACGAGGCAATGCGGCAGGGACAATGTTGCTGAAAATAATAGGAGAATATTGGAGAGGGAGAGTGCAGGGAGACTGCAGGGAGAGTGCAGGGGGACTTATTCTGCATCAGTTTTATTTATTCCAACATTTATTTATTCCTACATCAGCCGTAAACTAAGATATGTAATGCCATACCAATACGAGGGAAACCTTCATTATTCTGGTGCCAGTGTGCCAACCAATACCATCCAGTCTGCAACCTTTAGGGGGCCAGGTCTTAATGTTGACCATCCTCATCTTTTGCTGGATTTACTTCTTCCAAATCATCCTTCAAAGTCTCCCTGTCCTAGAAAAGTCAACAGGATGCATAGAGAGGAGGAGCTGGATGTTCCTGATGACATATTCTCATCAATATTAGATGATGTGGAAAAGGAGGAAAAGCAGATAGCAGAAGAAGGGCTCCCACCTCCAGGGCAGGAGAGCGCTGGGGTTGGAGAAGTGGGTATGTCAGAGCTGATTAATATTCTGTGTTTACTGTCAAATAACCTACAGGAGATTGCGGGCCAGAACAACAATAATATGCATATTGTGCCCCCAACTAACTATCCAAACCCCATACCAGCAACAGCCCCTGTTTAAAGGTACTGTGCAGCCATTAACAATGAAGAAGGACTATACAGTGTGGTCTTCATTATTAAATTAAAGGCAATTGCACCATGTGGCCGTACCCTAAGGCAGAGTGGCCAGGGTATACATGATTTACAGTGATTTGTGACAAATTAATTTGTTACAAATCAAATTTCTTGGTGAACTTTGGCACTATTGAAATCTTAGTTACTATGAATCAGATGATTTAGCCATTTACAACATTCAAATTTCATTATTTTTATTTTCTGGAATTAGTTCATGCAACGCAGAGAGGGGCCACGATGAGCCATTTCAGTGCTATTCTAGTAGTGATACAGGGATCTACAGTACATTACTACAACCTACATGTAGCATTCCAAAAGAAAAGTGTCTATAGAAAAACAGAAATAACAAAGGCATCAGAAAGTTCCACTGATCTCAGTGACATGCTGTCTCTTTTATTCACCTTGATATGAGTCAGATATAGGGCTCAGAGAAAACTTCAAGAAAATGTAGTTGTATTAGTATTAAGGCTGTATTTAGTACAGAAGGATGTGGCATGGACATTTGCTCGGTCTTAGTGTAGTGAAGCTTCGCTGCAAGTAATCTAAATGGCACCATATCTAAACAACCAATTACAGTACATTTTTTAAAATAAAATAACATAGATGGTTATTGTCACTTCCTTTAATAATATTCTTCTATTAAAGATGAACATTTTTCATAAACAGTAACACTTTTGTATGTAGGTTTATCCAGTACTCAAACTTAGCCATGTTCAACTGAATGGGATTAAAGGGGGTGTTCAGCTGATATTTTTTATAAGCATAAAGGATAACGGATCAAAATTGCTTAATAATAATAAAGGTCATACCCATCCCACTGATGCACTGGCATTCACAGGGTCTCTGCTGGTCTGTTTCCTAATCCCTCTTGACATGCAGGAAATGCCCATCATTGGCCTCAATGGGCTTCTTCCGCATGTTGAGAGGGATCAGGAAACATTGACTAAAGAGGACCCAGTAAATGTTGGGATGGGAACAGCAGAGGACCATTGGGTTCCCTTTTTAATTTAAGGAGGTTCTGATCCTAGTAAAACAAAATGTCCATGGAGTATGTCACATATGAAAACTTAAAGGGGTTGTACAAGGATTAGAAAACCATGTTTGCTTTCTTGGAGAAACAGCGCCGTGTCTATCCATGAGTTGTGTCCTGAAGGGGACTAAGCATAAATACCATGAGCAACCTGTATCAAGTGTGGCACTGATTTTGGTAAAAAGCAGCCATGTTTATCAAATCCTATTCAACCCCTTAAATTTTAAGCTGTAATACCGAACATAGAAAATTGACAAAGTGGCACACTTTCTGGACAAAACATAATACTTTTTCTAAGAATAATTTCAGAATACAATTTCATATACAACCCTACTAAGTTTATTCTTAGATGTTAATAAAGAAAATAGTTTTGCCAATTGTCAACATTTTTCAATTCCTGTGAAAGATAGTTGTAAAGTTCTGGTATCAATTCATTTAATTAACTATGTGAACACCTAAGTAATATTGAAGGCTAGTGTGATCTTCTACAACTGTACTGATTGTCACTAAACCCTTTTAGACTGGGCCTATTTTCATTTTTGGATTTTTGATTTTTGTTCCCCACATTCTAAAAGCCATAACTTTTTTTATGAGGGCTTATTTTTTGCGGGACAAGGTGCATTTTTAGTGGCACCATTTAATTTACCATGTCTTGCATTTGAAAACAGGAAAACAATTCTTTGTGAAGTAAAATAAAAAAAAAAAACAATCAAACAAGAAAAACCCCACAATTTCGCCAAGATTTTGGGTGTTTTTAGATCACAGTATTCAAATGAAGTTTTGAACAAAGCGACTTCGGCTGAACAGCTAGATCCATTTCTCTTAAAAGCAGGGGCATCTCCCTTTTGTGGAATCTGCCAGCACTGCACTGCTGTGACATCCTTTCCTTTACTTCTCACTATGTTTGTTTTAGCTCTGGAGCTTACAGAACAGATAAAGAGGGTGAGCTCACACTTACAGAAAGGCTGGACGCTCCTGTGATCTTCAGCAATGTAGAAGCAGTTCTTTTATCAGGTTTGGGATCTCAGTCAACTCTGACACTCCCCCACTTCCTCTTTACCACTTTCTGTGTCTCTGTTACTAAGGATGTTTCTGTGTCTATGTTACAACAGGCAGTGGACTACAAATTACGTGGAAGTGAGACCCATAGTGGCCATGATTTTACAGCTTTTTTCAGGTGGATACAGAAATATTTTTTTTAAATGAAGTGATTTAGAAATTTGCTAGTTACACCATTCTCTATTAAATTAAATGAAACTGTGTGAAAGTACTGTGTTCAAGGGCCAATATTTCTTTCCTTGTCATCATGCCTTCTGTTCATAAATGAACGCTTTCCCTCACCACATGCTCATCGGTTATTAGCGCCTCCTGTCCCAGTTATCGGTTATATCTGTTTGACAGGTGCCATTAATAACCAGTAAACGTGGTGGTTTAACTATTGTAACTTTTTCATTTGTTAGAACTTTTTACTACCAAAATGATTTTGTAATGTTTTTTTACATGACACATAGAATTTTTTTATGTTTTTGTTAGCATTTTTTTGTTTTAGTTGGGGAAAACTGAAAAATTACTTTCTTAAAAGTTTTTGCAACCTATAGCTCCTTATTGTTTAAATATTCAAACTAACAGCAAAATAAAATGATAAAGCGATTTCCCATTTGGTGTCGGTTGGTTTGATACATAATATTTATAGTTTCATGTGAATGTGACAATAATGAGTATGGGAAATCTATACACTCTGAAATTGCTTTTCAATGCTTTTCTTACTTAAAGTCAAGAAGACTTCCAGATGACTATACATATTTTAGTACATAGCCACTTATGAATCTCCGGACGTTTCGGTCAGAAATGTCCTTTTTCAACTGTATCTGTGGCTGTAAGTGGAGAGCAAGGCAGCTAGATGCGGCCACATCACCTTCCTTGTATTCTTTATATTTTTGGAGGAAAATAATTTCACCTCATGGATATGATCATTTTCTACTGTTGCACTTTGTTATCAGTATATACTGTGTAATTTCAGGGGTTGGTGTGCTGCAGCTTTAGTTCCCATTCACTTTCAGTACTTCAGTACTTTCTGTGCTCCTCACACTAGTTTTCAGCTGATCGGTAGGGTACCATGTTTTGAACCCCATAGATTTGATATTGAAGGCCTATCCCTTTTAACCTGCAAAATTACACTGACGTGTTCTTTTTCTTTCAATCGATATCGATAATTGTAATGTTTGTTTTAAATAGTTATTCCTTCTAAGTTTTTAACAATAGTTTAGTAAACTTTCCATTCATCAAGTCTATAGGAGGTCTATAGGAGACATTTCATTTATGAATGCCCACGCATTGCTCTTGCCACATCCCCTTTTCAAAAACTGGAGAGATTTAGTAGCAATGGCGTTTAAAAGTTTCAAAAACATGTTTTGTGACTTTTGATGACAAAACCATGGTACGGGGAGATGGTAATTCTTCCCCTAAGTGCAGGGGCATAGCTAAAGGCTTATGGGCCCTGGTGCAAGAGTTCAGCTTGGGGCCCCCCCTCAGTTCTTTGTGTTTTTCTTATGCGGCACAAGGGTCTTTGGGCCCCCTAAGGCTCCTGGGCCCGGTAGCGACCGCTACCTCTGCACCCCCTATAGCTACACCCCTGCCTAAGTGTTATAAAAGTAATAAAGAGCTGGGTTATACTGGTTACAGGAAATTATCCCCCATCCTCTGGATAGCGGCCAACTGTTGAATTGGTGGTGGTCCTAGCAGTCAGGCCCCAGTTTTTCCCCTATGACAAGAACGATGGTCCTGTGGCCCTTGTTTGGGTGGAGTAGCAGTCAATCAAGTGCCCTGATGTGCCTTTCAAATTCTATGGGATTGTCAGTGGATAGGCGATAACTTGATACTGGAATACCCCTTAAAGGCAAAAATGACAAACATGGGCCCTAAAGTATTGCTTGAGTCTGTTTATTTAAAATACCTTATGAAAAGTCATACATTATAGGTAGGTGAGGTCACCTACCTATAATTTATGTTGCAGATTCTGTCACGTTTGAGGAACGCTTTGGTGGATCTCCATGGATCCCATTATAAGTGCATGGGATCCCTCGGGCACTGCTGGTATCTGTCGCGCGATGAATCTAGCAGAGCATTGTGGTTTTTGTTATAACTGGAAACCACAACACAGATGTGAACAGAGCTTTAGAAATATTTTTTTCCAGTGTTCTACTTGTGTTTGTTTCAAGTTTCCAGTATCAAAAGCACCGTTTATCAAAATTGTGTGCATTAGACCTTAAACTATTTTAGACTTTCCTTTGACCTTTCTTTTATTTCAACAAAGTGCTTTGAAAGTTGATCTACAAACAAACCACACAATTTAAAGTGAAGGTTAAGTAAAGCAGCATTTTTCTGTGCCTCCATATCACAGTGCCCAGTTAAGGGAGGCCTATATTTTACCTCTTGTTATTAGGCTGTCTGGTGACCTGCTATGTCTGGTTACAGACATTCCTGTCTGTGTCTGGTGGCTGCTCCCATATATTCTCCAGAGAAAAGAGGAGTGATGTGTAGTGCAGGAGAAGGTATGGACAACTATTAATGGAGCACTCTGCGATTATCTCTGGGACCCCCACATATTGGCAGAATGGACATCTCCTGACCCCTATGTGGCAATACAGAAAGTAGCAGCTGATGTACAGAGGTGCACTCCTTTCTGGAGTGCAAATGGGAAAGAAGGGGACTCCCAATATATGTGGTCTTGGAACCAGGAAGTAGAATCAGACATTTAGTGGCATATTATTTTGATATCAGTCTCAGATACGTTCTTGGGATTGGTTCACTCTGACATTGTGGACCTCGGACCAGAAAAGGTTGGGCCTTCCTCCTTTGGACTCTGTTCCACTGTGTGGTTCACTGTGACAGTTGAGGCCATGCAGACTGGCTGCATGCTCTCTTGCATACAGGCTGCAGGCTTTTTCCTGTGTATGCTGGTTGTTGAGGCTGTGTACTGGCTGCTGTATTTGGTGTGTGAACTGTGGCCTGTGTTTGTTTCTCCCCACATCCATATCTCTGTGATTCCTGTCACCAGTGGCGTGCAGGCTGGCGGTTGTGGGCATTCCCATGTATGCTAGTTCTGTGATGCTTGCTAGCTGTAGCCTTGTGTGTGAACATGGTCTGAGTATGGATGCTATTAGTTTCTTGTATTATTAGTGCAGTTCTGTCACTTCTTGTTGTTGTGTAGGCTGGCTACCTGTAACCACGTACTGGCTACAGTTATCCTGTGTATGCTGATTGTTGTTTGATGCGTGCTGGCTGCAGCATTCTATGACTGGTGTGAACTGATACTTGTGATTGTATGTTTTATGCTTCTTGTTACTCCTGGTTCTGGTGGGGTTAAGGTTCCCTACTCTGTTCCTAGGTGTGGCTTATCAGGTGCCCTTATTATGCAGCTATTTCTATCTGTGAGCTGTGGGGCTTGTGTTCAGTTCTCTCTTATGCCTTACTAGGTGTAGCCCCTTGCTGCTGACCCAGGGGTTTTTTGCCATCTGCCCTTCTGTGTGATGTCGCCTGGTAAAGTGTTGTTGTAGGCTTGTCTATGCCTTGCCTGATCTTCTGTACCTGTTCTGTGTATAGCCTGGCAGTGTTCCACTGCTTCTGATCTCGTCTGTTTTATGTATAGCCTAGCAATGCTCCATTGCTTGTAATCCTGTCTGCTTCATGTATAGCCTGGCAGTGCTCCATTGCTTCTGATCCGTGTCTGTTTCATGTATAGCCTGGCAGTGTCCAACTGCTTCTGATCCTGTCTGTTCCATGTATAGCCTGGCAGTGCTTCACTGCTTCTGATCCTGTCTGTTTCATGTATAGCCTGGCTGTGCTTTTTGCTTCCATTCTTGTCTGGTGTATGTCCTGCCTTCATGAGAGGGCTCCTGGTTCTCTGGAGGGAGGACATCTAGTCTGTGTGCAGCTCTGTCTGTCACCACCATGCTTCCGTTCTGCATGGGGTCCAGGAATCTGCTTGTGTGTCATTTGTCTTTTCTAACCCATGTCCTGAGTCTTTTGGGGTTTCAGTCCTTCTGTTGTTGTCTGGTCCACTGGTGCTTGCATGAGCGTGGTTCTGTGCAGGTAGCACCGAAGTGTACGGGGACCATCGTGGAGGTGCAACCAGTGAGCCCTCAGCCAAGTTCATCCCCACCACCAGGGGCTTTGTGAAGAACAGGGCTTGCTGGCTCTCCGCCCTCTGGGTTTGGCCTCCTGCCTTGCCAGTGCACTTGATTCAGTGGTAGTTCTATCACTATTACCCTTTACTGTTTTTCCTGTGTTACTGTCATGTTCATTTATTACATGTGTAATAAAGTATTCTGTTGGTTCCTGGTCTATAATCTGCCTGTGCCCTGTTCCTCTGCAACATGACACTGTTTTTAAGTTCATGCAAATAATAATTAATAGTCAAATTTGCCTGTCAAACTCATATAAACCATACCTGCTTATGGACCATGGTCCATATTAATCACTGTATCTGTTCCTTCTGGTGCGTTTTACTCCAGAATTGTATCTTATCTGCTGTGGGACACATTTATTAAGTATATTAGCGGCACTTACCCCCTGCTCATCAGTTTGTAAAAGTGGAGTGAAATTAGGCATGGTTTGCTGCTTGGTCTGGATCTAGACACTTTTATGAACTGCAAATTTTTGTGTAATCTCATTCTAGTAGGTGGGTGGTTTATAAAATATATTAAAAAAATATCTAGACATATTTAAAGATGCAACAAATTTATCAATATTAGCAGCGATTTTGGCAAAATTGACTTCAGCAAAACCGACTTCCGGATCACTGCAGATGATAAATTAACCCTTTACACATTTAGCTGTTAGAACGTTTCATGATGTTTCAGGGTAAGACCAGATCGACCTTTATGAAAACTACACAGTCATGTAAGCCGCTGAGGTTTTCTAACAGATTGTTAAAATTGATTGTTTATTGACTGTTCATTGGTAATGTCCACATGGTTTCACAGGTAAATCAGCAAATCCACAAGGCAATTAACAATGAACAATCAATAAACAATTCTTTACAGTCTATTAAAACACCAGCTCGCATGGCCATGTGGTTTTCAATTGCATTGCAGCCACATCCCTATCTGACTTTACCCTTAGGCTGTTATTATTAACTTAAAGTACATATTCATTATAAAACAGCAGGAATTTTGTAATTTATGGTATACTTATGTAGAGACAGCAGTTCCCTATTATTCTAATGCTGAAGAGAGATCATTATCATGCAGAAATAAAGCTAGATAGATGTTAAGTTAGACAGATAGATGGATGGATGGATAGATAGTTAGATAGATATTAGATAAGAGATAGATATGTGATAGGTAGATAGATGATCGATAGATAGATAGATAGATAGATAGATAGATAGACAGATGTATAGATAGATAGATAGATAGATAGCTATTAGATAGATAGGTAGATAGATATTAGATAAATAGATATGAGGGAGATAGAAGGGTAGATATATAAATAGACGGATAATAGATATTAGATACCAGATAGATATGTGATAGGTAGATTGATGATAGATAGATAGATAGATAGATAGATAGATAGATAGATAGATAGATAGAATATGAGATAGATAGATAGATAGATAGATAGATAGATAGATAGATAGATATGCGATAGGTAAATATGTGATAGGTAGATAGATAGATATGTGATAGGTAGATAGATAGATATGTGATAGATAGATAGATAGATAGATAGATAGATAGATAGATAGATAGACAGAAAATAGGAAAACAGCAAGACAGGGTGATTAGCAGACAGAAAGCCATCAGGGCAGACAGCCAGGAAGACCGATACAAAAAACATACCTTTTGCATTCAATTTTTCTACAAAATTTGCAATTTCATTCACATAAAATACACAAATTGGAAATGTGTGAATATTTATTAAGCAGGCTCAAAAGAATAATTTATGGAAATCCGGAATTGAAAGACTGAATAACAAAAAATCCTGAATCTTTAATAAATAAGTCCAACTGAGCATTGGGCACGATTACAATTACGAAAAACATTTTAAAATGTAAAGAGGACAGCACGAGTGTGGACTTTTATAAGCCAATCACTTAGGTGCATGGTCTGAATCTTAAATATATTTAATTACTGAAAAAGTTAGCAGATTTAAAGATCTGTCAGAAAGGGATGGAGAACACACAAGCAATAATCTGTGGTTAATATAAAAGTCATCATCATCATCTCGATTGGTATCATTGTTAATAATATTGTAGGGCATTTATGTAGGGCTTAAAGGGGTCATCCCTTCTAGATGTTGATGAACTGTTCTTAGGTCTTTCAAGTGAATGGGAGCTGAGTTGCAGGAACGTGGCACGTCCACTACACAGTAGACGCGGCCTTCTCCTTCCACATCTGTCCACTGCGTTATTTTTGGCTTTGGCAACTGCTGAGAACAGTTGATCGGCAGGGGTGCAGGGTGTCAGACCCTCACAGATCTGATATTGATGATCAGTCCTGAGGAGAGGTCATCAATATCTAGAACCTCAGACAACCCATTTTTATACAGACACTGGAATATTTATGCAATCATAAGAATTTAGAATGTATACACCAATGGAAAACTGATCATATCAAATATATTTTTAAGATAAATTATTAATAATATTAATTTATTTGACTTTGTATCCTAAACTTTTTGGTCGGGTTTGTCCAAATCTGCCAAGAAATTTGATGCCTGGAAAATCTCTCTCTCTCCCTCTTTGTAAAAAAAAATTCTCCTAAATTGAATATGAAGAAACTCTAATTTTACTGGGTTTGTGACATTTTAAACACTGTTGCACCTAAATTTAGGCACAAATAGTGTTTTGATGTCAGCCTTGCAACTTTCTGAAAATTGGTCATGGTGGGGTAGTGGAGTGGGTAGAGTCATTGGCCCCAGCACATTTGTCATAATTTAGGACATGATTTAGGCTCTTAAAAATCAGACACATCTTTGCCCTACCATGTGCCATAAATGGAAGTCTATGCCAGCCAGGTGCTAGCCCCCACTTCAACTATAACTTACACCCCTTCTTCTAAGCCCCACCACTTCTTTCTCGCCACTTCAATAATGTGCAACTTTTTAACGCTACTATAGTGGAATAAGGGGCTTAATAAATCATCCTCAATGAGTTTTATAAAAAAGCAGGCAGCTCACCTACCACAGAATAGCTCGGATCCAGCCAACTTGAGTGTCCAGGTGTGTGCCTTGTCATAAATGAAGCGCATATCAAGACCGGCATTTGATTTTTATATCATGAGAAATTGAATTTCTTAAAGGCTATGTACACCTTTGGGGCATTTTTTTTAAATTATTGCAATGTACTTATTTTGAGCTAAAAATAATTTTTAAATTTTTTTTATTAAAAATATGGAATCCTTTTTTTCTGTACAGAGCTCAGATGCTGTAGTAGCAGCCTATTGATTTTCTGTCTTTTCCATCAGACGAGGAGCAGACAGACTACCTATCTCTGCTCTTTGGCATTATAACCACTCATTATTGCTCAGTTCTTATCTTACTGATAAGAATGTGGCTTGAATAAGTGTTTATGACCTTTGTGACAGAATGGCTCAATATTATTAATAAAGGCCAATCGAAAATATGATTTTTAGCCAAAAATGAGTAAAATACAATAATAAAAAAAATGCCTCCAAAGGTGTACATAGCTAAAGGTGTACATAGCTTTGTGGAAAAAAAGGGTGGACACAAATATACAAAGAATAGTATAGTATAGTCAGCTGACACGAATCCATATAGGACCAGATTATTGTGCCCAAATGTTTAAAAAACCACATCCGTCCAGCATGATCTGATCCACAAACAATGTTCACACTTGCCCTTTTGCTTTCCATTATGTCATATCATATCTTGTGTACCATTGTTCCTATAAAATATGACAGAGTCTACTACTCTCTGTGAGATGCAACTTCCACCAATAGCTACAGAGCAGGAAGTGATGTCAGAGAAGGGCATTTTTTGCCAAATTCTCCAGTGCTGCCCAGTAATATGCAGTTAGGAATACATCTTGAGCACAGAAAGTTGCACTTGGTGGACCAGAACTAAAAAAGACAACAACTTTTCATACTCAGTTCACTTAAGTGTCTTCACATTTTGTCAGTGGAGAGCAATTGGAGAACATTGTCCTTTTTATCTCTCTCAGGGACAAAAGATTGGGCATGTTGAAATCCAACATACATGATCTTTTTTATACCCGCAGCATCTGCTGTCAAATAAGAGCCCCATACACACTATATGGCCGGTTGGTCATTAGATCATTAAAAGGAATCAGTCACCAAAATTATACGAAACCAAAATTATGTGCTTACAGCACTTCAGACCTTCTTTCCATATGTTTTCATTTTCCTTGGAGCTCGCTTTATATCTTCATAAAAATCTACTTTTATCCAAATGCTAAAGAGGCATTAAGGTGCCCAGAGGGGTATTATTTTCATTCAAAGGTGCCCATGACCGCCCACATCGAATGCTCAGGCCCACCCCCCCTACAGAGTCCAAGCACACCTCTCCTCCTGTCCTACACTATGCCCCCAGCAGTGTCATTGCTGCCCCCACCTCATGCCCTCAGTTGGCTATGCTGAAAGGAAATGGTGGACTAGATTATTGGCTTGGTATTCCAAGTTTTTTTTTTTTTTAAGTTCATGTTCCCTTCTTGTTGAGGCTAACATCTTTTCCATTGACACTTATGAAAAGTTGCCTACCAGTGCTTTGCTTCCTGGTGAAATGATATGCTCCTGGTTCTTCCTGGATGCATGCACTGTGGCTATAGAGCGCAGGCTATGAATATGTGAACAGTGATGCCTGACACTTTCATCATGGGTTATAACCAGGCTATGGTCACGTGTATAATGTACACCATATGATCCAAGAACCACCAGGAGCATATAATTTGACTAGGGAGTGCAGTTCAATGGGAAAGTTGTAAGCATCAACACTGGAGGAATGTGAAATTTAACAAAAACATTTTATTACCTCTTTAAGGGGTACAGGCCACATAATAATATGAGCACATCACGAGAGGTCTGAAAATGAAGCCAGCAAGAAGCTGGAGGAGATTTCAATTTCAACTTACTTACATTTTTGCCATATTTGATCTTAAATCTGTTGGGTCACATAGGTCTTACCCCCTCCATGCCATGGCCTCTTTTTAGAAAAGTGGCAAAAAAGGTGCCAAACAGATCATGTGCAAAAATGAGCAATTTTCTATTTCAGAAAACTGATGTAGATTAATAAATCCCCCCCCACAGTGTTCAAACCATATATTTGAACCAAGTTATTTATAAAAAAAAATCTGAATTAAAAGAAAATCACTTTACTTTGTTCTGCAAATGTTGACATGCTTAATAAAAATGTGTACGAGACACAGGGGAGATGGTCACAAATAATCTTTATTGCATGTGCTAAAGAGCAATCAAGAAAATGATACCCACTGAATTAGTTTTCTGAACATGTGCATCACTACTGATTGTAATTAAATGATGTCCCACTGCACCAATATAGCATTTAATGAGCTTCTCTTGAGCAGTACATGTGGTGTGAGGCTACACGGGAAGCATCCAATCAAACTTAGGGAATATGTCTTTTATGGTGCATTGCAGTGAAGTTTGATGACAGAAAATATTGAGCTCACTTGAATAAACAGAGCAAAAAGGCCTAAATCACACTGGCAAATGGGATATGGTGGTTTACATCAGAACCAAATGGCTATTGTCCACCATATAATCACCAGAATACACAAATTAGTGCTCAGAGAAATGGGAGTTTTAGGGTTCTGTACATTGGTGCTGTACTAAAGTATACATGCACATTAGCAGAAAATTGGTCAAAACTAGTGTTAAGCGAAGTGAGCTTTGGATGCTTAATCCGAAGTCGCTTAGTTCGAAACTTAGGAAATATACTGTACGGAGATTAGTCTCCATAAGGTATTAGAATGTATGGGCTCCGATGAGCCGAAGTTAGTTATTCACAAAGTCATGTCTTGACTTCATTGAATAACTTTGGTAGTTGTTTGATTGAAAACAAATTCGGCTTCGGTTATGACTAGTACCTCCAAAATCAACTTCCGAAGTTATTCAATGACGTCACGTGTGACTTCGTGTATAACTAAATTTGGCTCATTGGAGCCCATACATTCTAATACTGTACAGAGACGAATCTCCGTGCAATATTATTCCGAAGTTTTGCACGAAGTAACCTAAGCATCTCAAACTCGCTTCTCTTAACTCTAGTCAAAACAGATGGTTTTAACTAAAACGATCATTCATCAAGTGATCATTTAGTCGTCTAATGACCTGTCATCTTGGTTTGCCGGACGTTTTTGAAAATTTAATCTGAAAAAAGACCTTTCTTTCAAAGAGAGATATCAAGGCCAAATGATCTTTGATCTCAAATGCGTACATTTTAATGCTGTTTCCGTACAGCATTAAAATGTATTGGCTCTGTGGAGCTAAAGTTCGTTTTGGCGGAAGTCACGTGAGATTTCGGGAAATTCCTACTGTATGTATATCTGCTTATTGAAAAACAATTTAAAATAGCAATCTGAACTGGGCTTTGGTACTGGCTGGTACCTCAGTAACAAAGCCTAGTTCGGATTGCTATTTTAAATAGTTTTTCACTACACACATATACAGACAGTAGGAATTAACCAAAAGCCTCTTGCGTCTTTGGCTGAGAAGAACTTTGGTCCCACGGAGCCTATACATTTTAATGCTGTACGGATACATACATACGTACGGATAAGTATTTGAACAAATCGACTTTGGATCTATGAACCAAAGGTTGATTCACTCAAGCCTAATCATTTACCTTTCATCCTTTGCCTAGTGACATGTATGGCCACTTTCAGTGGATGTAATGACCAATATGGACTAAAATATGTAACAGTCGCTCATCAGATGATCATTGTTCAACTGCTGTTCGACAATCAACCTACTTCTAATGCCCACTGTAAGGCTATTTCCACCCAAAAATAGGACATTTATTTTTCCCATGCATGTCAGAAAAGCGACACCAAAAAGTAGCTAAGTTTGCTGCACTCCAAACTTGCACACGTTTTGTGACTTCTTGGGGATTTGGATCCCTAGTCAACGCTATTCCAAAAAGTGGGTGAAGCAGGGCAGGGAGTAGGCGGTTCAGTGACAGCCTTTCACCTTTGTTATAATCTACACCGGAAAATTAGAATAGATGATAGGTGAAAGCTACACCATCTCCCTAGCTGGTGTAGGTTCTACTTTGGTATATGAGCCTGCAGAGATGAATTGTTAAAGGGGTTATACCATGATTGATTAATTAATGAAAAATGAAAATCAGTACATGACTAGAGATGAGCCAAGTATGGGAAAATTCCATTCGGCTGCTTTGATTAATTTTACAAAAAAATTAGCTTTGTGATGAATTACTTCATCACGAAGAGCTTGTCTTTGTAGGTTGTGGGTACAATGACAGGGAGCTGCTATAGCATTACCCCCTCCATCATTGTACCCCTAAGATGCTGACATTAGGATCTGACAATAATATTAGACTGTAAAATTAAAAATAAATAAATAAATTATACTTACCTCATCCGTTTGAGAGTGAATAGCCGCCTGCCGCCATCTTGATTGAAGACGCCATTTCAGGGAAAATCAATTCTCTACCACAAAGCATAAGGAAATCTGGCTTCACAGCAAATCAAATTTTCCCTAAAATTCGAATCAATGCACACTTTGTGGACTTTAATTCGCTCAACACTATACATGACAACACCTTTTTAACAAAGCTAGAACCAGCCCTGTACATTCACTGCTCCAATTCATTGCTTCAATTGCTCTTCTTGATTATCTTTATCCTGGCAGCTTAGGGTTTGTGTCCTTTGTGCTCCACCTCTCTCCCTATAACTGCCACAGCTTCTAACAGAACTTATGGCTGGTGGCAGTTGAAGATTTTTAACTGAGCATGTGCCACCATCTCAGTGAGACGAACAAAAAAATAAGGAAAAGAACAAACAGCAGGTGGCGCAATAAATTTTATTGAATAGCTCACTGGCTATAATACTGTACATTTTTAATTACTTACAATTACAAAAGTATTGAGATCCAGGTGCTGTTTTGAAAAATGTAGAATATTCTTCCTGACACAACCCCTTTAAGAGGTATGCACCTCTTAATAATTGTGGCCCATCAGGCACCAGGTCTTAGTAAATATCCCTCATAATGCAGGCTCATTTCTGTGTACTTCTGTCTGATGCCACCACTGTATTCTCCCCCCATATTAATGTGATGTGATGGAACATGCTACAATATTTCCCCCTCACATGTTACACGTGATATAGTTTTTTTTTTTTTTTACAAATAGTGATTTTTTTTTCTCAAAAATCTTCTCTCTTCATTAGATCAGTACGCTCCAATCAGTCCAATACATGGTATGAACCAGTGAAAACTGAGAACAGCTTGGATACTATTTAAAAAACACCTGATACGACCCATGATGTGTTAGGGAACAATGCGAATGAGCACAATAGGAGCAAGTCAAGAATATTGAGTCATTTTAATGTCTTCAAATACAGTCATCTTTGAAAGTATCTCAGAATTGTTTCACTTCAACAAAAAAAATAAAAATAAATATATATATACATATATATATATATATTATACGACTCTTCTGTTTTTCACTTTTGCCCTTAGAGGGCAATTAAGGAAACAAACGATTTGTAGAGATTAACTGACTGTGGGCTTTGCATACTAATATAATAGCATTTGGCTACAACTGGCGCACTTTCTAATTAATGGAGCTTCGCTCTTTCAGTCTGAAATGTCTGCTTTTGCAGGATTAGACCCCTGTGGATTAAAGTTTGCATGAAGCAGCAGTAAGAAAAAAAAAAAAAAAAGGCGTGAGCCACATATCCTAAATGCAGTGTAAGCTGAATTCAGGTCCTTATTTACACTGGTCCTCTAGAACTGGATACAGAAGTGACATGGAGCAATAAATGGAAAGAGAGGGGACGTTTACCCCCTGTCGGCAGTAGGTCTCTTGTAGAGCTGCAGACGAAGAAATGTAACTGAGCTTGGCCTGCTCCATCAGCACACTGTAGGTTGTGTCTTCACGCTCTTTTTCTCTCTCCCTCTCTTTCAGCCTCCGTCTCTAGCTTGCTTTTTGTCCCATTGTGCACAGCATGAGTATCTCTTGTGATGTGATTGCATATGCAAAATTTGGCTCGGGAGGCAGGGCTTACCATGCTCTGTGTGAGACGTTCTCTCTCTTTGCCGCTGATTCTTGTTTTTAATGATGTGTTCATTTACACCTGGAAGAAAAGGAGAAAAAGCGTAATAAAGTGCCTATTAAGGGTTCTATCTTTGGTTTGCTGCACAGGAACACAGTATCTACATTTAGCAGGAATGCTAGGAATAAACAACATAGTTGCAAACCTCTCTTTCTTCTGCATATGGGAACGGAGAAGTGGCAGATGGTTTTATAATAGCAGTAATCTATTAAAAGGAAGTGGCATTTTTCATAATTGTTGCAATACATTAACCCTGCGGCAGATATATGGAGAAAGTATTGCTGTTGCGATAGGCTATCATAAAAAAAAAATGGAAGGATAAAGATTTAAATGTCTTCTTCAAATGCCTTCATTTGAAAAAAAAAACCTTTTGTATATGTAAATTAAACTGTGTTTTGTGCTATAACATAATGTTTACACACATCCATATATATTCTTTTTATTGATAAAAAAAATAAAAAAAAACTAAAAAAAATAGAAGTAAATATGTAATATGTAATTATAGATGTCTCTAGATTACAATAAAAGGATCACTATGTGGTTCATAATTAAGACACATGCAGAAAAAGAAAACGTTATTTTAGGGGAAAAATAATTTAAAATTAGACAGATTTATAGATTTTTTTTACAAATTATAATGGTTTTACTTGAAAACACAAACAGTTAAACAAAAAGATAAAAAACTGATTAGAAATGTGTTATTTCTCTCTATTCATTTCTGTATGCCTGCAGTCACTTAAGCTGAATTAAATGAAACATGCACAAACTGGCTTAATATCGATTATATATCGTAATTATTTTATAAACATTGGTTAAAATGTGTTGTTATGTTTTTTTTTCTAGTTTGTTTAAAGCATTTGTTCAGAGTGTCTAACATATCACACATTTAGAAAATGAATCACGAGTTGTAATCCACTAGAATAATATCTGAAATTAAAAAAAGGAACGTTAATGATTTTCAGGATATGTGTCTAATTATTTTCAGGATATGTGATGACTAAAAGTATTTCATATCAATTTAACAAGATTTTTTTCATAAGCTTTTTTTGTGTTAATATTTGCATTGTATATATATATATATATATATATATATATATACATATACATATATAAAAAATTATATATATATATATATATATATATATATATATATATTAGAAAAAGTGTTGCAAATTCGTAACATTGTATCAATATCAGCTAATTTTAGCACCCTTTTTCCAGAATTTTCCAACATTCTTACTGTAAAATGATGCATCAAGTAACATCTAATCCCACGATAACACATCACGTACACAAAATGTACAAATAATTACACCAGAGGTTGCATAAATCACATTCTTGCAGTTTTTGTTTATCCTATGCAAACTATAGCATGCTAAAACATAAAAATAAAATTTCTTTAATATGCTCACTTTGTAATTACATTTTGATTTCATTGTTTATGCCTCAAAACATCTTTTAACAGATTTTTTTTTAAATGCAAGACAATTAAAACTAATTTTCTCGTAGATAGATGGACAGATTGATATACACATAATAGATAAATGACGGTAATAGATGCATATATTAGAATAGATCCATCTCTCCTGTTCCTATACAGCAGTGTAGGTGTGATCAGTGCTTAGCCTCTTAGGCACCACCCATCATGATGCCATGACTGTGCAATCTGTCTGGCCTGTGCAGTTTGGTTAGGATTAGTAGGCATGACATGTATAATTCATGCATACTGAATGATAAGTGCTCATCGTTATACAGTGTCATCATATGTCAGCAATTAGTACAGATACTATAAAGTTGTGGTGACATTCAAAAATAACAATACGGTGCTATTAAAGATGGTCAATGAAAGTCAAACAATACATTGAATGATAAAGTCCTAGTTATATAAGTCAATGTGCAGGAAGTAAAATGCATTGAGAATATTAGGCCTTTCATTCTATGTAAGTAATGAAAGCCAACGTGATTTTACCTGCTTCTCCTTCTGCTCTATATTCTCTCTAAATTGTAATTTTTTTTGTTCACACATACAGTACAGCATAATCCATTCCTAAATGATTATCATTTTCTGTTATTATGATACTGTATACTATGTCTAGGCAACGAACACAAATGTCCATTATAGGGTAACTCCAGACAGGTCTCGAGTGCAATAACTTATGATTATGGGGGAGAAGCGTATTGAATATTGATACCTCAGAGTAGTTAGCAAAGAAGATATGCATGAGGAGCTACCTGCAAAGATTTTCAACAGATGGAAGATTGAGGCACTGAGGGGCATATAAATGCTTCCCATGATAACTCTCTTTGCAGATGTTCTCTTTTATTTCTTTCCAGTGCATTCATTGTGTTTCCTGCTGCTTATTCTTTGAAAATCTAAATTCACCCTGATTATATAGTCATAGGAAGCCAATGCCTAGAAAGATACACACAAAACTCACATATACCTGCACCCACGTGCATATATATACTCACACACAAATATACCTAAGCATACTCACACAAGCATACAAGCATACAATTTATTTATTTTATGCACTTATATAACGCTGCTATATTGCACTGCACTTACATTAGCATCAAGCTGTCCCCAGTGGGGTTCCCTATAAGGATCAGGTCTTTGGAGTGTGGGAGGAAAGCAGAGTACCCGAAGGAAAACAATGCAAACATGGGGAGAACATACAAACTCCATGCAGATGTTGTCCTTGGTCGGATTTGATTCTAGGACCCCAGAGCTGCAAGGTACCAGTATTAACCATTGAGCTACTATGCTACCGTATAAACAAATGCTGACATACCAATTGTCTAAATGAAAAACATGGCTATACCAATCAATCATAGATCAGCATTGACTTTTTAAGAACACTATAAGGACCCTATTAGTGCAATAATGGGGTGCAAGAGGTGTGTGGGACCATAATTATTACACTGAGAAAATTGGGCTGTTCCTAATTAAAGTATTCCCAGGAGCATTGGGCATAACCTTATGAGGTGCAGAGGTAGCAGTAGTGCCCGAGTCATGGTGCCAAAAAAGTCAAAAGCTCCTGGCTATAGAGAAAAGCATCAGTATTATAAATCAGTGTTCATTATTTTGCATATGGGCCCAGGGCAGTCATGTAACATCTCTGACTAGTAGATTGCCCCAACAATGCAAAAACTGAAATTTGGATAGACTGATAGGTTAAGACCTCTTTGGAGACACTGATCAGAGAATGTATGGCTCTCAAATTTAAAGGGGTTTCCATGGTTGCCTGCACAGCAAGTTGCTCGGCCAATGATTCATTGAGCTGGCATCTGTAGCTATTTCAAGTGTGTTGAGCTGAGAACAGGAAGTAGAAAGCACTGGGGATCACAGCAGCATTTGTACAGTCCCGGTGGAGGATCAGTGAAGTCAGTACTGAATTTTATAAAATATTTTTTAAACCATTCTGCCTCCAGTAATACCCCTTTTACCCATTTGTTCCACCTGATGTAATAATGCATCAGTGGGGTACGAGAGGTATGTGGAGTGGGGTCATCAATTCATCCAGCTCCATATGCTGTACATGCTGGCTGTGTATTACAGCGGCACTTGGTCAAAATGACCAGGATCAGAGATATCTCCAGTCCCAGTCATTTAAACCCCCTCAGATGCCAGATTGCTCCTGCAGCATTTGAGCGGGTAGACATATGCAAGACATATGCAGAGCACCGTCTCTGTCCTCCAATTTGAGCCCCCGTGGTGAAATTGCAGGGCTTCGATCAGTTTAATAAAGCCTGGTTCTTTGTGAAGGCTCCTAGGCCAAAAATTACAAAAATTAACAATAAAATATAAGCATAATAGGTATTGCCATGTCCAAAAATGTGAGATCTATTCTTTTTCTTCTTAAGTCCTATGACGTAGGTAGACATCATGGAAAGGTGAAGCATCCATGGATAGCAATCTCCCATTGATAATGCATGTAAAACTACACCATATTACAGTGTATGGCCATTTATATTTAACCCTGTCAATAACATTTGATTAATGGGCGTTTCTTAAGCAGGACTTGCCACAGTCAGTTCAACCACTTTAAGCGATAATTTGCCTGTACTTTAATGCATCAGAAAAGTTATAGAAATGATGCCTTGAGACAAGAATGATATTTCTATACACAGTTTCCTGTACTGGCAGGTAATAGTAAAATGCCTCCATAATATGTCTATCTGCTTTGAATTCTGCAAAGAGTTCTACAGAACAAAGTGCCCACGCTCCGCAGCCTCTCTGCAATTACATCCTTCTGCTTTTAAGGTTTCAGTCAATTGACCAATTGTCAAATAAATGTCCCTCGTGAGGCAATTTCAATATTACGTTGAGGATGTAACACCCATTACTGAAGTGCAACATGCAAAACAAAATGTCCATAACACCAGCCTTGGCATGCACACACTGAGTAGATAACCTACTCTGCACTTGCATGTCCAGCTGCTGAATTGTGGTCCCAAGTGGTACAGGTGATGATACATACTCTCAAAATAATAAGCTGGCTGTAGAAAAATAATTTCAGACCACATAGAAAAGACAATACTGGTTTAAGAATGATTTTGACCTACTTTATAAATACTCAATGGATGCTTCCAAAATAAGTGTAAAATATGTTGATTTACAGCAGAAGAAAATGTTATTTTATCAATAAAATCTCTACTGTAATGGGCAGTGAGCTTGGACCCAGTATACTAACTGGTTTGGCTTTGGGCTATTTCCAAGGGTGTTATCCTGGCAGTCTCCTGGTTTTCACCCTTTAATTCCTATACAGGGATCTAGTTTTCACTGCAGGAGAAACACCAGGCCACTGCCTTCTGAAATAGTCCATGTGTAGTTTGCAGCTGACCCATGGGGGTCAGGAAATACTTACACTCAGGTGACAGGCCAAGGTCTGGACAGGCAGCATACAAATAAATCCAAGAAACAAGTCAGAGATCAGGGCAGGAGGCAATGAAACAATATGGAAAGCAGGCTAAAGTCAGGGCAGGTGGCATGGAATCTAATTTGGTGGCCAGGCAGAATTTTGGTACACTTGTAGTCAGACATAATATCACACCTTCATTTGGTTAACTAGAGACTAGGAACCTAAAGGTAAGGTACTCTCCCACTAAGAAAGATGCCATAAATACCCAGGGACAGCAAGCCAAAGACTGAGGAATAATTTGGTTGTGCATGTGCTGGTCCTTTAAGAGGCCCAAGAGCAAGTGTGCACGTCCTACAGGACAGCTTTGGAAGCAGAGTGCAGGGCTGTTCTTGCATTAGAAGAAAGAGACTGGTGCAATCACATGGAGTGCCAGCGGCCTGACATATTGCTGGTGGCAGAAGAGAACACATGGGTCCGGACCACCAGACGCAGGACCAGGTAAGAGAAGCCAACCTAACAGCTACTATGAGTATGAGATAATAAAGTAAGTATGAAAATAGTCTTGCTTAAAAAATATCCTACCATTAAGAGCATACAGATCCCATACAGACCTATGTGTCTCTATGGTTGCAGACTACAAACAAAACCTTTTTTTTACTAGCTTACAAAGAGGGAAAATGAGTAACACGTGATTTTAGGATCAGACTACGCGGGACTTGTTTGTAGTCTGTAACCATAGAAACAAATAGGTTTGTATTGGAACCGAATAAAGCTCTTTGTAAAGTTGCTCTATAATTTTCTTTCTTACTGTAGAAACAGAAAAATGCAGATCCACATTTTATAGTGCTACTGTCACAAGACAGCAGCATTTAAAATACAGGCATCTATTAGCAGTCAGAACAGCAGACACAGAGCCCCCAAATTCTTCTTCTTACTGACATGCTTCCACAGTTGAGGGTAGCAGTGATTGTATATAGCCAATGACAGCAGGGTCAGACTAGGATTCCTTTGGCCCACTAGAGAAAATTATTCTAGGGGCCCAACCCCTATATAATTAAATAAAGACTAATAGTTTTTTTATTCAAAGAGAAGAGTAAAAGCTCTTGGAGGTTTGGGTCCACTATGGTATCAGAGCCTGGGCCCATCAGATGATCCTCTGGTACTCTGGTGGGCTAGTCCGACACAGACTGACTGGTCTTTTCTTCTCAAACTCCAGCCATTGGTTCCTTTCATATGGGCTGTAAATGTGTCTAAAAGCACTCCCGAACTTGGAAGCCGTTCAGGAGCTGTTCAGACTGCTCATAGGCATCCTTTACACATCTATATTTAAAGGATTGTGCAGAAATTTGAAAGAATTTGATCTTTTAAGAATTTTATTTTATTCCTTAACATAATTGATCTTGCATGCACAAAATATTCTGTTCATGTTCCTTTCGCTGATTTCTTAATTATATTAATTTGGACCAGACAGAATGAATCATTGAAAAGAAATGCACGTTTGACATAATTTAATTCATTCCATTTTCTTACAGTTTGGAAATAATTGGTAAAATGTTTCTCACTGGAAAGAATATTTTTTGGTTTTATTATTCTTAGTTGAAGAGGTCATCTTGCTTTATTCACCTGATTAATCCATCTTTGCAGATGAATGATGTACCTATACAGATGATTTTCTTAAACAAACACTGCTAACACTGCTAAAAAAAATTGGCAGAACATCATTTTTCGCGGCAATGTTGGCACATATGAACATGGGACCAACACGGATGCCTTCAGCTGCCAAGCGTACATGTAACAGGTCAGCAAGTTTCATAGGTACAAAGCTGCTGACAGATACTCTTTCAAGAGAGTTGGACTTTCTTTACCTATATCATTTTCTCATCTTGTCACCTTGTCTATGTCAATATCTAGTTTCCTCATGAATTTGAAAAAAGATAATAATATTATAATATATATAAAACTGAAGATATGCCACTTTGATACAATGTAAAGTAGTCAGTGTACAGCTTGTATAACAGTGTAAATTTGTTGTGCCCTCAAAATAAGTCACACAGCCATTATTGTCTAAACTGCAGCCAATAAAAGTGAGCACACCCTTACATGAAAATGGTCAAATTCTGCCCAATTAGCCATTTTCCCTCCCTGGTGTCGTATGACATGTTAGAGTTACAAGGTATCGGGTATGAATGCGGAGAAGGTGTATTAAATTTGGTGTTATCGCTCTAAAACTCTTTCATACTGGTCACTAGAAGTTTAAAATGGCCCCTCATGGCAAACAACTCTCTGAGGATCTGAAAAAAACAATTGTTGCTCTACATAAAGATGGCCTAGGCTATAAGAAGATTGCCAACACCCTGAAACTGAGCTGCAGCACGTTGGCCAAGACCATACATCGGTTTAACGAGACGAGGTTCCACTCATAACAGGACTTGCCATGGCTGAAGTTGAGTGCGTGTGTTCAGCTTCATATCCAGAGGTTGTGTTTTCAAACTAGATGTATAAGTGCTGCCAGCATTGCTGCAGAGGTTAATGAGGTAGGGGTCAGCCTGGTAGTGCTCAGATCATACATCACACACTGCATGAAATTGGTCTGCATGGCTGTCATCCCAAAAGGAAGCCTCTTCTGAAGATGATGCACAAGAAATCCCGCAAACAATTTGCTGAAGACAATTAGGCAAAGGACATGGATTATTGGAACTTTGTCCTATGGTCTGATGAGACCAAGATAAACTTATTTGGTTCAGTTGGTGTCAAGTGTGTGTGGCGGCAACCAGGTGAGGAGTACAAAGACAAGAGTGTCTTGCCTATAGTCAAACATGGTGGTGGGAGCGTCATGGTTTGAGGAAGCATGAGTGCTGCCGGCTGTGGGGAGCTACAGTTCATTGAGGGAACCATGAATGCCAACATGTACTGTGACATACTGAAGTAGAGCATGATCCCCTCCCTTTGGAAATTGGGCCACAGGGCAGTATTCCAACATGATAGTGACCCCAAACACAAAATGACCACTGCCTTGCTAAAGAAACTGAGGGTAAAGATGCTGAACTGGCCAAGCATGTCTCCAAATGTAAACCATATTGAGCATCTGTGGGGCATCCTCAAATGGAAGGTGGAGGAGTGCAGGGTGTTTAACAGGAGTGGAAGAGGATTCAGGTAACAAGAGAGTTAAGGCAGTGCTGGAAAATAATGGTGGCCACACAAAATATTGACACTTTGGGTACAATTTGGCCATTTTCACTTAGGGGTGTACTCACTTTTGCTTTTGGGCCTTAGTGACCAAGTGATTTGTTTCATTTTTCTTTTTCAAAACTGTATTTATTGCCAAAAAAACCTAAAACAAGTTCAATAACTTTTTCATTTTTGTATTTGCAGAGCTGTGCGAGGGCTTCATTTTTGCTGGATGACTTGTACTTTCAATTTGCATCATTTTGAAATACATAATACTTTTTGTACTATTTATTTTGTGATCGCAAATAAGCAAAACATAACAATTTTTTTAACGGTATTCACAGTATGGGATAAATTACATGATAGTTGTATAGTGCTGGTCATTAGGGATGTGGCAAATATGTGAAAAGGATTTCATTTTTTTATTTTAGCATTTTTTTCCATTGAAAAGGTGTATGTTTTAACTTGTAAATTTTTTTATTAAATAAAACTTCTTTTATCTTTTTTTTAACTATATAGAGTCCCACAAGACTTTAATAGGGGACTTTAATATTTGGTTGCTTCTATAATACATTGCATTGTTTATGCAATACTATGTATTATTCTGTCACTGCTATACTGACATCCACCAGAAGGCTGCGCCACAAAGACAAAGCTTGATAGGAAGGCAGGCCTGGGCTTTAGGAACTAGACTGCCATTCCATGACATCAGTACCCCACAATCTCATGCGTGGTCTGCTGATGGGAAACAGAGGGAGTCAACTCAGCCTCCACTCTCCACTGCAAGCAGCGCTAAGACTGAGCCGCCATAAAAGGGTGGTTGCCTACCCAAAGGCCCCTTAGTGACTGTTTTGTTTTGAAAAATTCAATTTGGCCTATTTGCTAAACTTCAAAAAGAAATTTGATTAGTTCTGAATTAATTCGTAATGTATGGCGATAAATCAGGCATACCCAGGCCACTCTGCCTCATTATATTCATGCCACTTGGTGGCCCAATCTCAGTGTGAAGACTTAAAATTTAAACAAGGAGACTGCAGGAAGAGTGCATCACTGTGCACATTACATTCTAGTGCACCCGCATTCACAGTTAATCCATTCTGTAGGTACTGTGCCATCAGTATTACAGGTGTAATTTATCACCGTTTACATCACTGTGCAGTGCACCAAGATAAATAGCTAATCTCTTCTAAACAAAATGAAAAGCATACAGCACCTCCCGGGGGTGCCCCTGCAGGAGCTGTGTCCAAATGGCTCCTTAGTGGAACAAAATAAAGAAATGGAGGCAGCACCAATTAAGAAATGGAGGCAGCACTAATTTAGTGGGGGAAAAATGTTCCTTTAATGCATGTTGTGGCAGTCTAAACCCATGCTTTTTAATCCCTTCTGTTAGCTGTAGATTTACTGTGGTCTAATTTATCGCCATGGACTTCAAGTAGTGGCCCCATGACAGAGTGTGGAGGGTGGCAGCAGAAGCAATGGCAGTGACAGTAGAAGCCCCATAACAGAGTGGGGATGGGGGCCGACATTAGTGGCAGTAACAGCGACAATAATGGCCTCATGACAAAGTGGGGATGGGGGGCAACAGCACTGACAGTGATATTTGTTGGCCCACACAGAGTTCTGTGTTCACATCACTTTCCAGTTTTTCAGAAGAATAGAAAACTAAATAAAAAAGAATCCTGTATTTTGAGCATCCATAAACCATCTTTCAGACTGTCAGTATTTCACCAGTAATTGTCAGCCAAAACCAGGAGTGGGTCCAAAACAGAGACAAAATATAATAGAAATATTTGGATCTCATCTGTGTTTTGAACCCACTCCTGTTTTTGGCTTACAACTACTGATCAAATATTGATGCAAAATACAGACCTTATGCTCAATTTGCATCTGTTTTGGCCATTTAAGTCATTGTTTTAACAAGAAAAAGTCATGAATGCAGGACTTTAATTGCCTCTTTCACACAGTCAGTATTTGGTCAGTATTTTGCATCAGTGTTTGTAGGCCAAAAACAGAAGTGAGTCCAAAAACAAATAAAATGTCATGGAAATATTTGTATCTCATCTGTGTCTTGAACCCACTCCTGCTTTTATTTGCAAATACTGATCAAATACTGACCATGTGAAAGAGGCCTTATGGATGCTCAAAACACTGAGTGGGGAGGGAGAGCAGCAGCATTGGCATACAGGGTCATGTCAGGGTCATCTGCATTGTCTTCGTCGTCGCCCTCCAACATCTCATGCTCCTCCTGCTTTTCTTCCTCTTCCTGCTTCTCTCCTGTCGTTTGGGCAGATAAATCATGTATAAAGTAGAAGGACATAAACAGGTTCCAATGGATGGAAATGTCACAAATCAGGTGATGGTGGGGAAGAGCATTTTGCCTTTGCAGCTCAAGGAGGGCATGTTTTGTACGGTGAGTGTGGCTGAAGTGCATGTGCAGTCTTGCAGTTCAGTGGAAAACTTGAGGCAGCGCAGGCAAAATGTTCTTACTGTTATCTGTAACCATGGTTCCTATCTCCAGTTGGCGAGGAGACAGCCAGTGCTTGATTTCTTTATTGATGATGCTTAGTGCAATGACCGGGGTGCCGCGGTTGCTACGGGGGCGACCCTTTTCCCCCTCCAGGGCCCTCTAAGGTGTTTCCCTTTATGTCCCAGTGGTAGGAGTGCCAAGGGGATTTAGGCCACTCACTTCTTTAGTGGTGTTGTCACGGTGTTCCTACCTCGTGAGACGAACAGGCCCCAGGCGGTGGCTCCGGCTGCAAAAAATTTACTAGTAGTAGTAAATGAGGGTCTTCAGGTGGGAATGATGCGCAGACTTGTATGAATGGTCCAACGTAGTTTTATTAACTGATCTTGGTAGGCAGATAACAAGTTTCATTCCTCAACTTGGTGTCCAGCAAGTGCAGCTTTTACTTATACTTGGCAGATGCTTGGTAATTCAAGTTTCAGGCTTCCTGTTCTAAGCTGAGGTTACCACTTAAGTCTGGCTTCCCTTGAGAGTATTGTTGTGCCTTATTGCAGGCTATATTACTCTTTCTTTAGGGTACAGCAGAGCTGAAGGTGCTCCACTGACCTTCACATGTCCTCCCTGTACATGGGACAACTACCTCACTCTCCCAAACTGTCTTAACTGTCATTTCCTCTCACTCTGCAGGAAGTTGGAAGAGATTAACTTCTCTCCAGCAGAGGGGGTCAGAATGGACTAAGGACTGTACCATTCTGGTAAAACTACATCTGAATCTGCCATAGTATTTACTGACACCTGCTGGTACACCAGGTACATTACATGGGAAACAGTTGCATAACATTGAATATAATACATATTAATGCTGGTGATGACATTAATGCACAGAAATACATTTCCACAGTAGCATACAGATAGGAGCTGATTATGCAGAGTTGTAACACTACTCTGGGGTGTTACATTCCCCCTTACTTAAAGTCAAGCCGTCCTCGGCTTGTGCTTAGGAGGTGCTCGTAGGGTACCCAAGGGAAATTAAAGTGCTGCATTACGTATCTGGAAGACTGACATAAAGCTACCAATAGGTTCCTGCCCTTGTGAGTAGGGTGTCCAATCACAGTTTCCCTCTCGGTATATCCAGTGAACCAAAAAGTTTGCACCAAGCTATCATTCCTGGCTTTCTTTTGAGTATTCCGGAACCTAGTACCAATGAAAGCGTGGGGGTGTCTTTACTCTGTAGTCCCACCACTATGCAATGAAAACCTACAAATAGAAGGGTGGCTTTATTCTGTAATCCCTTCCGAGCACCAAGGCCTTATAATGCTTTACGCTTTGTCACCTTGATGACTGCATAGGTAGCTAAACTTATTTCCCTAAGACAGGTGCACCATGTCTTAGGACATTTTGAACTAGGAGGAGGGTCCAGCCCACCTTCCATAGTTCCATGAGGGCTACTCCCTCTTAACTCATGTTTTTAGCAGCTGGGTTACCCTTTACGTTGTTAGATCTGCTTGTGACTCTACCACTTGGCCCTCCCTGTGTAGCGACAGCACATGAACCAAAGCACAGAACATACTGGCTCCTTCCCTTTCCCAATTCTGTGGAGAGAAAAAGGTTAAGGGCATATGCAAATACCATAAAATGCCTACTCTTTCTAAACTACCACAAGGCAAAGTGGGACCAGAAATACTTTTGAGTCCTCAGAGGCAGTCCATATGAGCAACAAAGCAAGGTGCTAACTATCTGGCTAACAATATAAAATTCCAAGTCCATTCAAAAAGTGCATATGAGGTCACATTGTTGTATTCAAAAAAGAGTCCATAAAATGGGCAAAACAATGAACGTTGCTGAAATATAAAACATTAGTGCAAAAATGTAACAGTAGAAATCACAAAGAGCTCAGGTATACTTTTGAGTCTATTCTTTGGGTGCGGTCTTGTAACGTTGCAAAACTGGAACAATTGAAGAAAAAGTCATTTGTAATCCAAATGAGGTAGAAGACAACTCAAACAGGTTGTATTCCTCATAATCTGAGGTCTCCTATAGGAATGGCTGGGAGTCTTCTTCTTGGTTGCTGCTGTAGCTGAAAGTCCCTATAATGAGCAGGCAGCTGACCTCTAGTGTTCCGTTGGGATCTCCGCAGAGGCAGTTCAGAGTCTCCGGGGACGGAGGTAGAGTCCGGAACTTGTGAGGAAGGATCAGTAACCAGCCTTGGCTCTGTAGGTGCAGTGGTCTCCGAAACTGGCATTAGGATACGGATTTGAGGTTGAAGAAACCACTGAAGGGGGTCAAGCATAGAAGGCCATTCTGTTTCTGGCTCGGTTTCTAGAGATAAAGGTAGCTCAGGTGACTCATCCACTTCTGGTTGCTCCTGAACAGGTTCCTGGAGGCATTTCTTGAGTCTGTTGCGATGTACTCGCTGAATACCTTTACCCTCTCTCTGGATTTCATAGACTTCCGATGAGGGAACAGCAACTACTGTATATGGCTGGCGTTCCCAGCGACTATCCAGCTTGCTTACTGGGTGATTGTTTTTGAGCCAGACCTGGTCTCCTGGTTGTAAAGGTTCAGCATGAGCATGTAGATCAAAATCCTGTTTTTGTTTCTGCTGAGCCTTCTCTATTTTAGATTCCACAATTTCTCTGGCATCTTCTAGACGTCTCTGATGCTCTTTTACCCACTCAGACTGAGGAAGGAGTGGCTCAGAGTCCGGCACGGGGACATCGAGGGCGTGGTCGGCAGGTAAACGACCCTGTCTTCCAAACATGAGATAGTATGGGGTGTACCCGGTGGAGCAATGAATTGTGTTATTGTATAGGTACACTAGTTCAGGTAGAAGTAATGGCCACTCTGCCCTCTTGTGAGGTGGCACAGCCTTGAGCATATTGATTAATGTCTGGTTCATCTTTTCGCACAGACCATTTCCTTGCAGGTGATACGCAGTGGTCCTTAGTTTTTTGTAGTTGTAAAAGGCACAAAGTTCATAGAACAATTGAGACTCAAATGCGGATCCTTGATCAGTGAGTATTTTGTCTGGAGACCCATAAGGTAGAATGAAGCTTTTCCACATGGCAGCTGCTGTAGTTTTAGCAGTTAAGTCCTTTACAGGTATGGCCACGACGAACTTGGTGTAGTGGTCGATGATTGTCATGGCATAGGTATATCCGGATCTGCTGGGTTCCAGTTTCACGTGGTCGATAGCCACAATTTCCAGAGGACTCCTACTCACTATTGGATGAAGGGGTGCTCGCTGGTCATGCCTTTCTCCTCGGGCTACAGCACAGGTGGGACAATCCCTGCACCAGGCTTCTATATCACTTCTCATGCCAGTCCAGTAGAAACGCCGTCTGATGGTGGCTTCTGTCTTTTGGGTCCCAAAATGACCAGACCTATTATGGTACATGTCCATTACCATCTTAGCATCTCTTCGAGGCACTACTATCTGATGGAGGCGCTCACAGGTGACTGGATCAAGTGTTCTCCTGAGGAGCAGATCTCTTTGTAGGAAGAGCAGTTTCCGTTGTCGCCAGAGGCGAACTAGCTCCGGATCAGCTTTCCGCTGCCGGATTCTCTCCGGTATGCGCCCAGTGGAAAAGTAATCCAACAGTTCTCCGATGACTCTACTCTCGGCTTGTAGTTTGAGCCAGAGCTCTTTCTCAACTGGAGGTGAGGAATCACCGGTCTTTGGAGAATTAATGGCTTTGGAGGGTTTGCGTCCAGTGTGCAGGGCTTCCTGCCTGGCAAATCGGGAGTAGAATATGGGCATTTCCACATCTTCCCATTGCTCATCTTTGCAAATTAGTTCTTTTTGAGCAGGTAGTCTGGATAAGGCGTCAGCATTATCATTAGCTTTGCCGGTCCGATATTTGATGGTGAAGTTGAAGTTTGCCAATCTAGAGGCCCATCTTTGCTCTAGAGCTCCAAGACGCGCAGTGTTTAAGTGAGCCAGTGGATTATTATCGGTGTAGGCAGTGAAAGGCGTGGCTACTAGATAATCCTTAAATTTCTCGGTTACAGCCCATACCAAGGCTAGGAATTCCAACTTGAAAGAGCTATAATTCTGGTCATTCCGCTCTGGTTCTCGTAACGACCTACTGGCATAGGCAATGACTCTTTCAGTTCCGGCTTGTGTCTGAGATAGTACAGCTCCTAAACCTTTCTTACTTGCGTCAGTATAGAGGCAGAATGGCAGGCTATAGTCAGGGTAGCCCAGAACTGGTGGCTCTGTAAGTTTTTCTTTTAACAGTTGGAAAGCGGCTTCTCTCTCTTCATTCCAATCTACCGGTATCTTAGCATTCTGAGAGCCTTTAGGATGACCCTTCAAAAGCTCCTGGATAGGCTCCGCAATCTGAGCGAAGTGAGGGATAAATCTCCGGTAGTAACTTGCGAATCCAAGAAAGCTCTTGACTTCTTTGACTGTCTTAGGAGATGGCCAGCTTTGTACTGCAGCTATCTTGTCGGGGTCGGGTTTCACACCCTTCGCACTCACGACATGTCCCAGATATTTCACTTGGGGCTTCAGTAAGTGGCATTTTGAAGGCTTTACTTTCAATCCATAACGGGCCAGAGTCTGGAACACCTCTTCCAAGTGCTGTAAATGTTCTTCATAGGTCTTGGAGTAGACAATCACATCATCCAAGTACAGCAATACAGTCTCAAAGTTTTTGTGTCCAAGACATCTCTCCATGAGTCTCTGAAATGTTCCAGGGGCATTACATAATCCGAATGGCATGTAGTTGAACTCGAACAGACCCATTGGGGTAGTGAAAGCTGTTTTTTCTTTATCTTCTGGCGCCATGGGGACTTGCCAGTATCCACCGGTTAGATCCAGGGTTGAAAAATAAGCAGCAGATCCCAGGGCTGCTAAAGACTCCTCAATTCGTGGCAGGGGGTACGCATCCTTGTGCGTAATGTTGTTGATCTTGCGGTAGTCCACACAGAAACGAATGGTTCCGTCCTTCTTTTTTACAAGGACCAAAGGGGCAGCCCAGGGGCTGTGACTATCTTGGATGACGTTAGCCGTCTTCATATCCTGAACCATTTTCTTCACCTGCTGGTACATGGCAGGAGGCACTGGCCTGTATCTCTCTTTGATTGGAGGATGAGTGCCGGTTGGAATACTGTGCTTTATGAGGCTGGTTTGACCATAGTCCAGGGGGTGTTTACTGAAGACTTGGTGGTTTTCCTTGACTAGGTCCAATACACCTTTGGTCTGTTCAGAAGAGGTTGTGGCATCTCCTATATGTAGTTCGGTCCACCAGGGCTGCTTGGGTGGATCTTGAGCTGCCTCCGCTGTTTGAAGCGATTGTTGTGCAGCAGCCGTAGGGGGATCCAGGATGTCTTGTAGACGGACGTGATATAGACTTGCCACTGGATAGAACTTTTTTAATTCTATGATTTCGTCACTTAGATTGACTAAGCGTATGGGTACATTCCCATTTGACACAGTGACCAAGCTCCTAGCGGCTAGGACTAGAGGATGGTCTCGTAGATGCAAGGGTTCTACGAGGGCTGGGTAATCCTGACCTCGGACACCGATGCAGGCCTTGCACCATATCAGAGTCTCTGCTCCAGGTCGGAGTTTGATAGGTTGAGCATCCTTGATGCGAACACGGCATATTTCACCTTGGCGGTTGCCAAATTTTTGTTGAGCAGCTAGCACCTGGATGGTCTGGTTTATGGCATGTTGCGTTACAGAGGGTGCAGTTACTAGAGCTTTCTTCAGAGCTTCCAGCACTTCAGTGTAGCAGTTGCCAAGTACATTCATCCCTAGGACCACAGGGCAATTGTCATCTTCTGGAACCTGAATCACGACTACTCCTTGATGTGGGAGTTCGGTACCTTCAATCTGTAAGGTAGGTTCCCAATAACCTAAGATAGGTACTGTTTGGCCATTAGTGGCTATGATGTGGAGCCAGGATTCTGGAGGTTGTGTCAGCTGGGCTCCGTTCTGGCATTTTTTGAACGCTGCTTGACGGATGGTAGTTACTTGAGATCCGGTATCAATTAAAGCAGAAAACTTCGCTCCATTGATGCCAACTTCAATCACGGGACGAGTGCCCACATACTTAGGCATAAAAGCTGGATCGTTGGGACCTAGCATTCTTCCTCCTGAGGGGCGGTCCTTGGCCTCAGGGGATACCCGTTTAATTGCCAACACTCCCTTTCAGTGTGTCCAGGCTTCTGACAATGCTGGCATATGCGTTTTCTGGAGCTACGATATCCAGGATTTGACACTCTGCCGGTCAGCCGACGTCGCTCTTCCCGTGGACCGGGCGTAAGATGACCTTGTGAAGTGGAATTCTCCTTCTCAGTCTTGGGCTGATGTTCCAATCGCTCTAGCTGCTTCCTCATTCTCTCCACATTCTCAGCTAGGAGGGAGACTTGAGCAGTCAGGGCCGCGACAACATCTGGGACAGGTGCCTGGGACCCATGTTCAGCTATCTGGCCATAGACAGTAGGTCGCATGACAGGCGATTTCTTCTTGACTTCAGGAGGTTCAGACTGCTGACCTTCTCCCAGAATGCCAATAGCAAGCTCCTTAAAATCTAAGAACGGGGTATCTGGGTGTTGAGCTGACAGCATCTTCAGCTGACGTTTGAGGGATTCGTCTAAGACACCTTCAATAAACTGTTCTCTGAGGGTTTGATCTTGTCCCTCAGCTTCACGGGGGTCTATGTGGATAACTGCACGCAGAGCTTCTTGCAGGGACAGGGCAAAGTCTCTCAAAGTCTCCTTTGACTGCTGTCGCTTTCCAAAAAAGCGCATCTTTAGCTCAGAGGCGGTTCTTGTTTCAAAGGTGGTACTGAGCCTGTCTAGGATCTGCTCGGCTGTTTTTCGCTCCGGCCTAGGCCAGGACTTGACCTCCCGGAGTGCAGCTCCCTGTAACTGGCCAATCAGGATCTCCACTTTCTGGTCCTGAGATACTGGATATAGCTTAAAGGTAGCTAATATTTTATCACGGAATTCCCTGAGTGAATGGGGTTCTCCTGAATAACGTGGGAGCCAAGGTGCTCCAAAGTAATATGGCATAGTCAGAGGCATGATGCATGTGGCTGCAGCAGCTGCTGGTGTATCACCGCAGTCTAAGTGGGTGCTATCTTCGCTGTCAGACATGGCTTTTGCTACCTTGTATCAGACTAGAGGGTTCAGTGCCAGTTAGAATGCAATTTGAGTACACGTTGCTATGGGTAACAGTAACAAAATTGGTGCGTGGCTCCTTTAAGAGTCGCTGCACCTTCTCAATTTTGTACAGTATGATGCTCTAGCAAGTAGATTATAGCACATAACAGTCTTTAGCAAGATTATTTTCCCAGTGGTACTCACTCAGACCTCTGGACATTGCTTCTTAGGATCCAGGGAAGAAAAAGCTGCATTTTCCCTTTTCCAAAATGGCCGCCGATTCACTTCCTGTAAGGGTTTGTAGTTGATTTCTTTGTCCTCCTGGGAACTTGTACTCTGTACTTCTGTTCCTCCTGCTGGAAGACTGGTTTCTCTGTGGAGGCGGGCTGTTTGGGATCCTCCCCTTTGCTTGGTGGATGTCTTCCTTCTCCAGAGCTGATGCCCACATCCAAGATGGCTGATTAACCCCTGTTTTGCCACAGTGCAGCAACTAATATAGGCTCACACTTTCCAGCAGTAAGTACATGCAATAAAGTCTCTTGTAGGGGGTTTTACAGATAGAGGGGGCTTCCTGAGCACAAAAATTAGATTCTGTTTCGTGACGCCAAATGCAATGACCGGGGTGCCGCGGTTGCTACGGGGGCGACCCTTTTCCCCCTCCAGGGCCCTCTAAGGTGTTTCCCTTTATGTCCCAGTGGTAGGAGTGCCAAGGGGATTTAGGCCACTCACTTCTTTAGTGGTGTTGTCACGGTGTTCCTACCTCGTGAGACGAACAGGCCCCAGGCGGTGGCTCCGGCTGCAAAAAATTTACTAGTAGTAGTAAATGAGGGTCTTCAGGTGGGAATGATGCGCAGACTTGTATGAATGGTCCAACGTAGTTTTATTAACTGATCTTGGTAGGCAGATAACAAGTTTCATTCCTCAACTTGGTGTCCAGCAAGTGCAGCTTTTACTTATACTTGGCAGATGCTTGGTAATTCAAGTTTCAGGCTTCCTGTTCTAAGCTGAGGTTACCACTTAAGTCTGGCTTCCCTTGAGAGTATTGTTGTGCCTTATTGCAGGCTATATTACTCTTTCTTTAGGGTACAGCAGAGCTGAAGGTGCCTCCACTGACCTTCACATGTCCTCCCTGTACATGGGACAACTACCTCACTCTCCCAAACTGTCTTAACTGTCATTTCCTCTCACTCTGCAGGAAGTTGGAAGAGATTAACTTCTCTCCAGCAGAGGGGGTCAGAATGGACTAAGGACTGTACCATTCTGGTAAAACTACATCTGAATCTGCCATAGTATTTACTGACACCTGCTGGTACACCAGGTACATTACATGGGAAACAGTTGCATAACATTGAATATAATACATATTAATGCTGGTGATGACATTAATGCACAGAAATACATTTCCACAGTAGCATACAGATAGGAGCTGATTATGCAGAGTTGTAACACTACTCTGGGGTGTTACACTTAGCAGTTCCTCCCCATTGTGGCTCCGTTCACCAAGGGGACTAGGTGCAAAACCACATTTCAACGCCCAGCTTTGCATAGGTGATATTCTGGAGACCCACTGTGAACTGTTCCTAGAGGGGAGGATGAGGAAAAGGTGGAGGATGAGGAGGAACAGGAGGACATTGGTGTAGACATCCCAGCAGTACAATGTGGAGGCAGCATTGCCAACACCTGGCCAAGTTGCTGATATGCCTGGGCCGAGAGGCCCAAGGACTCACCCACCTTCTGCTCACCGTACATGTGCAGGTCTGGAACAACATTTTTTGGAAAAGTAATGTTAACTTTGGACTCTCCACTTTGGGTGGACATAAGCCCTCAGTTCTCTGAAATGTGCACAGTCGACTACATGGAAAGGGAGGGACTTTAGTACCAGCAATTTGGCCAGTTGTACATACAGCTTCTGCACCACTGGATGAGAGCATTCATACTATTATCTTTTTGCAACTGCTTTAGTGATTGATTACAGTCTAAACAAGTGACAAAGAGTAGGAGGAGCATCAGGAGCAATAGGTGACATTGAAGTAGATGGGAAGGAAAGACAGCTTCCTTCTGCTAACATTCTCAAGCCCTGACTGCTGGAGAGGGTGTGCGGGCCAATGGGAGATGTAGCGGTTGTGCATCAGGCTGTAACACTAAACAAGTGGCATGGTTTTACCACGCCACTTTATGATGATGCTCCATGTGTTGACGGAGGGCCATCGTGCCAACATTAGCACCCTGGCAGCAGTTGAACAAGATGCAAACAGCGATATATTAGACCGCCATTTAATGCTGAGTCTGACGCACAGTAAATCTATGTGTAAAATAACAGATTAACTAGAAATGTGGCAGCAGTTGAGCAAGATAAATGTGGTGATACAGGACAGACCAAAAGTTTGGACACACCTTCTCATTCAAAGAGTTTTCTGTATTTTCATGACTATGAAAATTGTAGATTCACACTGAAGGCATCAAAACTATGAATTAACACATGTGTAATTATATACTTAACAAAAAAGTGTGAAACAACTGAAAATATGTCTTATATTCTAGGTTCTTCAAAGTAGTCACCTTTTGCTTTGATTACTGCTTTGCACACTCTTGGCATTCTCTTGATGAGCTTCAAGAGGTAGTCACCTGAAATGGTATTCCAACAGTCTTGAAGGAGTTCCCAGAGATGCTTAGCACTTGTTGGCCCTTTTGCCTTCACTCTGCGGTCCAGCTCACCCCAAACCATCTCGATTGGGTTCAGGTCTGGTGACTGTGGAGGCCAGGTCATCTGGCGTAGCACCCCATAACTCTCCTTCTTGGTCAAATAGCCCTTACACAGCCTGGAGGTGTGTTTGGGGTCATTGTCCTGTTGATAAATAAATGATGGTCCAACAAAACGCAAACCGGATGGAATAGCATGCCGCTGCAAGATGCTGTGGTAGCCATGCTGGTTCAGTATAAATCCCCAACAGTGTCACCAGCAAAGCCCCCCCACACCATCACACCTCCTCCTCCATGCTTCACGGTGGGAACCAGGCATGTAGAGTCCATCCGTTCACCTTTTCTGCATCGCACAAAGACACGGTAGATATCAAATTTGGACTCATCAGACCAAAGCACAGATTTCCACTGGTCTAATGTCCATTCCTTGTGTTCTCTTCTGCTTGTTGCCTGTCCTTAGCAGTGGTTTCCACCATGAAGGCCTGCTGCACACAGTCTCCTCTTAACAGTTGTTGTAGAGATGTGTCTGCTGCTAGAACTCTGTGTGACATTGACCTGGTCTCTAATCTGAGCTGCTCTTAACCTGCCATTTCTGAGGCTGGTGACTCGGGTGAACTTATTCTCCGCAGCAGAGGTGACTCTTGGTCTTCCTTTCCTGGGGCGGCCCTCATGTCAGACAGTTTCTTTGTAGCACTTGATGGTTTTTGCGACTGCACTTGGGGACACTTTCAAAGTTTTCCCAAGTTTTCGGACTGACTGACCTTCATTTCTTAAAGTAATGATGGCCACTGGTTTTTCTTTACTTAGCTGCTTTTTTCTTGCCATAATACAAATTCTAACAGTCTATTCATTAGGACTATCAGCTGTGTATCCACCTGACTTCTGCCCAACACAACTCATGGTCCCAACCCTTTTTATAAGGCAAGAAATCCCACTTATTAAACCTGACAGGACACTCCTGTGAAGTGAAAACCATTTCAGTTGACTACCTCTTGAAGCTCATCAAGAGAATGCCAAGAGTGTGCAAAGCAGTAATCAAAGCAAAAGGTGGCTACTTTGAAGAACCTAGAATATAAGACATATTTTCAATTGTTTCACACTTTTTTGTTAAGTATATAATTCCACATGTGTTAATTCATAGTTTTGATGCCTTCAGTGTAAATCTACAATTTTCATAGTCATGAAAATACAGAAAACTCTTTGAATGAGAAGGTGTGTCCAAACTTTTGGTCTGTACTGTATATTAGACCTCCATTAATATTGAGTCTGTGTCTATGTGTAATAGAGGGTGGTCTAAAAAAGTAGCCCACCTCCAGCGACAGTATGTCAAGATGAACGGGCAAGTGGAAGTCACAAAAGATGCTGAACAAGGTCCATCTATGTATCTTTGGGCACCTCAGATTATGTTGGCTGATACTGCTTGTAGCTCTTCAACAGTGATGCTGCGGATAGCATTTGTGATGTTTTCTTTGAGTTCATCCAGGGTATGTGGATTGTTAGCATACACTTTCTGTTTTAAATTTCCCCATAGATAAAAAACGCATATGTACAAGTCTGGGGAACGTGGTGCCCATAACCCTTTGCTCAGAGTTCGCTCCTCCATAAACATTTCATGAACCCGTGCCTGTGAGATCCATGACGTGTGGCATATTGCCCCATCTTGTTGGAAAAAGCAGGACATTTTTTTCTTTTGCAGCATCACTGTTAAGAGCTGCAAGTAGTATCAGCCAACATAATCCAACATGGAAACAGGGAGCACCTTTAGCAATTAAAAAAAAGCCATCCACTTGCTCGTTCACCTTGTCATACTATTGCTGGATGAGGGCTACTCTTTCATGGGCAACCCTGTATTACAGGTTAACTATGAAAGCTACAGCAGTTGAACAAAATGAACGTGGCAATTACACCTAACCTGCAGTGTCCATGGTGTGTACCTATGCTCTCCCTACAGTCTTAAAAAATTATCTTCCTACACTGTCCCTGCACTCTCCCTATCCAATATTCTTTTTTAAACTGTTTTCTGCAACACTGTCCCCTATTGTATAAGCATTTGTCACGTGTTTTACTAAGCTCAGCTCACAGTGAAATGGCAGAGACTGCGCTGGATCAGGCTCTTATAGGGCTATGACATCACAGAGGATGGCTATTTGTGGATTGGCTAGCTGCACAGCATTATGGATGAACACAGTCCTGGACTTTTTTCTTTTATTTTCTAACACACACAGCCGTCATTTTTGAAAAAATACGGTTAGTTACCATGAAGCACAAGGAAATTTGGATTTGCGATGAATTTTTAATTTTTCCTAACCTTCGGATCAAATTCCACTTCTGATTCGCTCAACACTAATTATAATCTTTTCTAGTTGACAAAAAAAAAAGAAAGGAAAAATTGCTGTCTTCTCAAATTCATTCACACATCATTTGGAACCTCCTGGAAGATGTTCAAATAATAACTTATGTTTTAAAATATCGTTTTATAGTAATTTTCTAACCATATCAATGTATCAATATCAATTTAAGATATTAATATATGTGAAATGTTGAGCCCTGTTTTGAAATTCATTTTGAATTTTGAATTTGAAAATTATTTTTAATTATTTGCAAAGCTAAAATAACAATAAAAAAAGAACCACTTGCCAGATGTAAACTCACAGACATAGTTCAGCTCTGGTCTTGCATAAATTACAACATCTTAATCATTAGTTGCCCTAAGATATAAAAAATGTGTTACTTCTAATAACTGTGCTTCATATAAAATGCTCCTCATTGTGAAGCAGTATTAATTCTATGGCTAAGTTAAAAGATCACAAGAAGCATTTCAATGGAGGTCACCCTAGATCCTTCACCATTTTTCTTGGACTGCTATTAGAGTAGGACAGATATAAGAGCTGAAATAGTGACATCCAAGATGAAAAACACTTATTAAGGTCAAGAAAATAGATGGTGGGAATACTCTATAATAAAGCTAATACAAGCTTGGTCCTGCTTTTGTATTTACCCCCAGCTTGTATTTTTGATTGCTATCACAATGTCATGTCCAAGCCAAGGGGAATTACTCAAACAGCCAAGCTCCTACATGCTCCAATCCATAAGGTCATGTGGTGGGAATGATCTATAATAAAACCAATACAAGCTTGGTCCTGCTTTTGTGTTTACCCCCAGCTTGTATTTATGATTGTTATCACAATGTAACGTCAAAGCCAAGGGTAGTTACTCAAGCAGCCAAGCTCCTACATGCTCCAATCCATAAGGTCATGCCATCCAAAAAGCAAAGTGACAATACTGTTCTATAGTTCTTCCTTTTATCTTCTCCTCTTTACTCAAGTTTGTACGTAAAAGTATCCTGCCCCACTGCAACATTCACTTTTCATATATGTCCTGCACATTTTATACACACAAGTAAATTAAACTCAATAATAAATACTCAATAAATTATACTCAATAATAAAAAAAAACACATTAAAAAAAAAGAAGGTGTATTCCATCTCCTGGTGCTTTTAAGGCAGTCACCCCCCCCCCCCAAGTGGCCAGACCTGCAGCTCCCTGGGTTCCGGCTCCTCTACTCCCTCACTGACCCTCACCACCGCTCTCTGGTCCCCACATGACAACTTTTGATTTGACGGCTGCTGCAGCCAGTTATGGCAGTGAATGTAAGCCCATTGTTTCAGTTCAATCAACAGATTGGGCTTTGGCCTGCTCTTAATGCCTCATTCACACATCAGTGCTTTGGTCAGTGATTTCCATCAGTGATTTTAGCCAAAACCATGTGGCTCTAAACACAGAACAGGTACAGATCTTTCACTTATACCTTATGTCTGTGGAGGCTCCAACCCTGATTTTGGCTCACAATCATTGATGAAAACCACTGATCAAAACACTGACGTGTGAATGAGGCTTAATGGTATTATTCTGGCAGTCACCTGGTATTCAAGTAATTCAACCTTTAACCCCTACACAGTGAGTTGGACTTTGCTATAGGGGAACCACCAGGCTACTACCTCCTAGATTAGTTTCTGTGTAATTGACAGCTGACCATTGGGGTTATATACACTGGTGAAGGACACTGAGGGATCAGGTAAAATCTTAGTCAGGGACAGGTTGGGGTCAAGGCTGGCAGAGTATGTGCAATAGGGGAATTGGTCTGAAGCAGAGCAGGCAGCTTAGGATCAATGTAGAAATCACACATAGGTCAGGTAAGGAAGCGAATGATCAGAGTAAAGTAAACCCTCAGAAATTGGTACATGGGCAGACAACAGGATACATCACACCTAGCAGGAACTTAGCAAGCTAATGAACCTAAATGCTCCAACAACCTCTCATGGGGGAAGATACATGAAATACCCAGGGTTGCGAGCCATTGGCTTGCTTGCATCCTACAGGCTACTGTGGAGATACCTTTCCAAGAAGTAAGCCAAACCCTGTCTGGAATGACAGAGCACACCCAGTGATTGGACCCACCTGGAGGAAGGCAGCAGGAGGTAGGTCGCACAGCAAGGTGAGCATGGTGCAGCAGCATCTCGTAGCCACTTCTGTAACTCAGCCAATCATTGGCCGAAGTGGTGATGCATCCCCCTGTGGTGAAACCCTCAAAGTGGCCAAAGCGGTCAAACCAGATGTTGACACGTGGGAACAGAGCACTATAGCAGGGAGTAAAGGAGCTGGAACCCAGTGGCAGGGACAAGGTATGTAACCTTTCCTCTGCAGGTCTGGTAGGCCCTAAAGATGGAACCCCCCCTTAAAAGCTTGCAGTCACTTGCATTCATAGATGCTCTCAGATAGGGGCAGCCTAGTGAAAGGAGGACAGGAGAAAAAGTAGACAAATGAATCCGTGACAAGTTTTTCTGAATCTTACCTGCAAAACTATATATAAATCTATAGATTGCACTGCATTTTATGGTGATAGATTTTCTTTAACATTATTGTACCTTCTTGGTAAATAGAACTTAAAATACCATTATTCATGAATAAGAAAAATCAAGACTTTTTTTAACCCCCTAGTGACCTCTGTAAAAAGGTGTATTGGTGGTCACAAGACATCTTTGTTATTAAGCAGATGAAATCTTCCTTTCCGGCAATTGTCTGCTCGTCAATGAAGGAGAGCGCTCCGTGTACATGGCAAACTCTGCCAGTGTTTTTGTCATTACAGCCTGTTTCAGCAGCATGTTATAGGGCGTGGAAACTGCAGACTGTCATGACATGCTGTGACTTTTCGATTCTACAATAGAGAGCCACATATTAAAGGTTACTGATTAGAATGTGAATATTGAACCCATTAATGCTGTGCAACTCTTCAGATTAGGGTGTACCCATCCACATTATAATAATCTGCAGAGAAGCTTGAAAAGAAGACTTCTTTTTAGAATATAATAAATTGTTGGCTCAAACCCTTCCTACAATGTGATATCAGTTTATGTTGAAATTTTGAGTTATGACCCACATCTTGACTTTCAGTTAAGACTCTGTTGCATCGACCAGGATCAAAGATAACTCTGATCTTGGACATTAAACTGTTTAGATGCTGAAAGGGTAAAATAGGTTGTCGTGACAGATGGGAACTTAAATCTGTCCAATAGGTCTTCCATTTTACTACAGGCCATGGTATCAGCATGCTGAATCATGTTAGCCTGACAGATATAATACATTGTAATACAGAAGTATTGGTTGATCAGGCTCATTCATGTTCAAGTAGAACTAAAAAAAAAGTAAGAAAACAATAAAACATTAAAACATCTAAATCACATAAACCCATTTTCTCCATTGAAAATTAAATATAAATATATCTTGATTACAGTTTTTTTTATCATCTCTCCTGGCAAAAACCCTTAGCTCCTTTGATGGCGAAGCAAAAATTATTTTATAAATGTTTTTTATCGTACAAAAGTAGTAAACTTGATAATTGTACTGAACCACAGCAAATAGATACAATGTTATTTATAGCACATGATAAATGCCACACAAAGTAAGATTAAAACACAAAACCCCAAATAGTGCAGAATTACTGTTTTTTCCCATTCATTCCCCCACAAAAACTAAACCCGCATACAGTTTCATCCATGGAAAAATGAAAATGTTATGGTTCTCGGAAGACAAGGATAAAAAAAAGAAATAACAAAAAACTCACTAGGTCGAGGACTGGGTTAATGGAAATTTGAACTTTATGACAGTATTTTACTCTGAAATGTGTAGCTCTGCTATGTGAATGCTGACAGTATTTGTGCATTTTATTGCAGAGTACCTGGTTTGGCATAGGGCACAGTTTGATATTATTATGTTAGCACTCTATGAGGGAAGGCCTTAGGTACTTTATTTTTGGTATTATTGGCCATTGTACATTATATGGCATGGGACTCAAATATATTGGCTCAATATCCACTCTATGAAAACTACATCGCCTATTAACGAGCTTAAAGAGAACTTGTAACCTGTCTTAACATGTCTATTTTAGTAGCTATTTACATCCTCTTGTAATATCAATTCTGGAGTATCTATTCTTATAATTCTATGTTGTGCCATTACTTTATTATTTCAGACAGAAGTTATGAATGAATTGCCAATAGTTTGCAGTGAAGGTCAGGGGCGTACATAGAAATCATGGGGCCCCATAGCAAAACTCAGAATTGGCCCCCTCCCCTAAAAAAAAAAAAGTAGAATTCTTGAACTAACCTAAGGGCTCATGCACACGAACGTCTTTTTGTCCACATCCTATCCACATTTTTTGCATGTCGGATGCAGAATGCAGACAGTGTCCGTGTTTTGCTACCTGCAAAAACGGCTATGGCCATGTGCATGAGCCCTTATAAGAACATTATAGGTACATTTTATGTGCGTTGTGTTTATGTTCACATGAAGCACCTAATGGGTTAAGATGGCAGAACTGGTGCTAACTCCAGTCCTGCTAGATTCAGCCATGTATAGATGACACCAACAGCTGATGGCATAGGCTCAACTTTTGAGCCCGTGCCATCATGGCACTACACATTTAGGTCTTACAATACATAATGTTTGTGTGTGTATATGTGTGTGTGTATATATATACATATGTATGTGTGTGTGTATATGTATATATATATATATATATATATATATACAAAATATTACATAGACAAATTCTAAAGGGGGGTTCAGTACCTCCTTCCTCCCATTACCTTCTTAGAAATAGGCTATTAGTAATTAGGCAATGAAGGGCAAGGGCTGACACCCTCCCCCCTTTCAGAATTTGAAGCATATAAGCATATGTCTATGGGGGTTGCTGTGTGGTAAGCAGTGACATTTATATATATACTAGCAGAAAGACCCGGCTTCGCCTGGGTATATTTCATTTATTTATTTAATGTTTCTGTGTGTCGTTGCAGAGAGAAAGTCAATGCAGCTGACAGAAGTTGATTTTTACCTTCATTTTTTCAATCCCTATTGGCTGCGGAGTGGGAGGGGTGTGGTTTAATGGGACACGGGGGGGGGGTTAAGTCCTTCATTTCAGGGTGGCCTGAATTATAGGTTAATGCCATGGTAATTTGAGGAAACACAATGGGTAGCAGTTGAAGAAAACATTGCTTTGCGCGGGTATATTTAATCTATTTCATTTCATGTTTCTGTGTGTCGTTGCAGAGAGAAAGTCATCCTCCCTCCCATCCCTGCAGCTGACAGATGTTGATTTTTACCTTCAATTGTTCAATCTCCATTGGCTGTGGAGTGGGAGGGGTCATGGCCTGACTGAGTCGGGGGCGTGACATTGCAAGACCTGGGGCGGGGTTTTAAGTCCTTCTTTTGATGGTGGCCAGAATTACAGGTCGATGCCATGGTAATTTATGAGGACACGCCATGGGTAACAGTGGAAAAAACCATTGCTTTGCATGGGTATATTTAATCTATTTCATTTAATGTTTCTGTATGTTGTTGCAGAAAGAAATCCAACCTCCCTCCCGCCCCTGCAGCTGACAGAAGTTGATTTTTACCTTCATTTTTTCAATCCCCGTTGGCTGCGGAGTGGGAGGGGGCGTGGCCTGACAGAGTCGGAGCGTGGTTTCGCGAGATCTGGGACGGGGGTCAGAGTGGCATGAATTACAGGTCGATGACATGGTAATTTATGGGGACCCGCAATGGGTAGCAGTGGAAAAAAACATCTTTTATCAGTACTGAATGGTCGTAGTCTAAAATTAGTCAATTTCATCTACGATATTTGTGTGTCGTTGCAGAGAGAAATTCACCCTCCCACCCCTGCAGCTGTTTTTTTTCAATCCCCGTTGCCTGCGGAGTGGGAGGGGGCGTGGCCTGGCAGAGTTGGGGGTGTGGATTATCAAGATGCTTCGAACGGTTGTAGTCTGAAATTAGTCTATTTCATCTACAATTTTGTGTGTCGTTGCAGAGAGAAATTCACCCTCCCACCCCTGCAGGTGACAGAAGTTTATTTTTCCCTTCATTCTTTCAATCCCTGTTGGCTGCGGAGTGGGAGGGGGCATGACCTGACAGAGTTGGGGGTGTGGCTTAGCAAAGCGCTTCGCATACATGATTTAATCTATTTCATTTAATGTTTCTGCGTGTCGTTGCAGAATGGCTGCAGAATGGGAGGGGGCGTGGTCTGACAGAGTTGGGGGCGTGACTTAGCAAGACGATTCGAACAGTTGTAGTCTATAGTTAGTCTATTTTATCTAAAATTTTTGTGTGTCGTTGCAGAGAGAAATTCACCCTCCCACCCCTGCAGCAAACAGAAGTTTATTTTTACCTTTATTTTTTCAATCCCCGTTGGCTGCGGAGTGGGAGGGGGCGTAACCTGACAGAGTCGGGGGCGTGGATTAGCAAGACGCTTCACATGGGTGTATTTAATCTATTTCATTTAATGTTTCTGTGTGTCATTGCAGAAAGAAAGTCAACCTCCCACCCATCCCTGCAGCTGACAGAAGTTGATTTTTACCTTTATTTTTTCAATCCCTGTTGGCTGCGGAGTGGCAGGGGGCGTGGCCTTACAGAGTCGGCGTGGCTTAGCAAAGCGCTGTGCATAGGTGCATTTAATCTATTTCATTTAATGTTTCTGTGTGTCGTTGCAGAATGGCTGCGGAGTGAGAGGGGGCGTGGCCTGACAGAGATGGGGCGTGGCTTAGCAAAAGGCTTCGAACGGTTGTAGTCTATAATCAGTCTATTCCATCTAAAATTTTTGTGTGTCGTTGCAGAGAGAAATTCACCCTCCCACCCCTGCAGCAAACAGAAGTTTATTTTTACCTTCATTTTTTAAATTCCCATTGGCTGCGGAGTGGGAGGGGGCGTGACCTTACAGAGTCGGGGGTGTGGATTAGCAAGACGCTCCGCATGGGTGTATTTAATCTATTTTATTTAATGTTTGTGTGTGTTGTTGCAGAAAGAAAATCAACCTCCCACCCATCCCTGCAGCTGACAGAAGTTGATTTTTACCTTTATTTTTTCAATCTCTGTTGGCTGCGGAGTGAAAGGGGGTGTGACCTGACAGAGTTGGGGGTGTGGCTTAGTGAGACCTGGGGTGGAGGTTTTAAGTACTTCTTTTAGGGTGGCCTGAATTAAAGGTCAATACCATGCTTATTTATGAGGCCACGCAATGGGCAGCAGTGGAGGAAAACATCTTTTATTACTACTGAACTGTAGTAATAAAAAAAAACATAAGTTATATTTATGGTAACCGGAATACCTTTAACAGTGTCAGTAAATAGAAATGGATGAGATCCTCAGCTGCTGATAATTACCTGGTTGTTATGGAAACCTGCCCTCCCTGTGTGTGGCTTTGCAGAGAATGGCAGTTGGAGTTTAAAACCAAAGTTCCCAGTTGTAATGTTGGCTAATGGAGATCATATTTTGGGAATATCTCAGGAACGGTATGTCCTAGAGAGATGAGACCTGGTCTAAAACCTTCCCGGACACCTGATGTACCTGTGTGCCGAATTTGGTGAAAATCGGTCCAGTAGTTTGGTCACGCATAGAGAACAGACAGACAGACAGACAGACAGAAATTCATTTTTATATTATTAAGAGATATATATATATATACACACACACGCTAATGACAGAGTGTAAACTCACTATGTCCACCTCCCTTCCACCCTGCAGCACATGTGCAGACTGTCTGCTGTGTCTGTGCAATTTGGGATGCTGGAAATACCTTTCCGGCCGGGCACTGCATGTCAGGAGGTCAAAGCAGTAAAGTGCTGCTAACCGTGCCAGGGCTGCTCTCTCATAGGGCTCTGCTGCTAAACCTGTAATGTATATCATGCAGGAGAAACAGCAGAGTAAATCGGACTAAACCAGGGGCATAGCTACAACTGACTGGGCCTCACACCAAATTTTCTACAGCCCCCCCCCCTTCTCCCCTCTGATACCGATCCTCAGTGTCCTAAATATTTGGATAGGAGTAGTAGTGCTTTAATTATATATATATACACACACACTAATACCCATATCCAGATATATCCTATACACAGAATAAGCAGATTGCAGATGGCATAGATACACATAATAACACACACATACACATATATACATACACAGAGATATATATACACACACAGATACATACACATATATTGTGATACTGTGTATGTATATATATATATATATATATATATATATACATATATACACACACACATATAGATATACACATCCATATATATACATACACACAGACACTTATTTACTTCTCATCCGATGTCTCTTGGAGGCTAAAGGACCTTCAGAATGCAGTAACAGTAGGATAGAGGACCTTCGATCATGTGACATGATGACATCATCGAGGTCCTTTAGCCTAAAGATCACTGTATTCCAAAGGTCCTTGATACTAGTATTTACACTATTTCTAGTACTTTTCAGGCCAGACTGGGCCCTCATTAGACACAGTCACACAGGGGCCCAGACTGGCTTGAAAAGTAGTAGAAATGACACTGCTCCCTTCTCCTCTGGGGCCCTGAAGCAGCTGGCAAGGAAGGGAGCTGTGTACTCAGGTAGGAAAGGGGGCGGGGCCATTCAGCCTGGCCCGGCCCCTTCAGCTCCCAGAATTGTTATTACATGCGGAATGTAAGTAGTTACTAAAACAGACTTTTCAGGAGAGGTCTTTAACTGCATCTGGGATGCAGCACAAATGAAATTCAGGTCACTATTTAGTGGTTAGAATACCACCAGTTCAACTGTTTCCAACATAGCATCTATTAACTGCTCCTACATAAAGAGATGTATCCCAATGACACATCCTATTAAAGGGGTTTTCTGAGATTTTGATACTGATGACCTATCCTCAGGATAGGTCCTCAGTATCTGATCGGTGAGGGTTCGACACCTGGGACCCCTGCCAATCAGTTGTTTGAGAAGGCCGAAGCCTTCTCGCAGCTTGCCAAGCATATCGTTGTACATTTTATAGCGGCTATGCTTGGTATTATGCTCAGCCCCAGTGAAGTGAATGGGGCTGAGCTCGATATCAAGCATAGCTGATATACAATGTATGGCGCTGTGCTTGGTAAGCTGTAAGAAGGCTGGAGCGCTGTTGCCTTCTGAAAAACTGATCGGCAGGGGCCCTGGATATCATCAGTATCAAAATCTCGGAAAACTCCTTTGAATGATTAAAGGGCAAAAAAATTATGTTTTAATATATGGAAATGAGCCTCTAGGAGCAATGGGGGCATTGCCGCTACACCTAGAGGCTGTGCTCTCTCTGAAACTACCATGCCTTCTGAACTTTGATTGACAAGACCAGGTGTGATATTTTCTCTGCCTGGTCTTGTAAAAGTGCAGAGGCGCTGCAGTTGCAGTGAGAGCATAGCATCTAGGTGTAATGGCAACACCTCTGTTTCTCCTAAAATGTAGTTTTTCTCAGCAATGCGGGCACATATAAACATGGGACCAACACAGATATTGTCAGCTGCCAAGTGCAAATGCTGGTTTCATAGGTAAAAATACAGATGCCCTTTAATTCATTTTAAGCTTGACAGTCACCTGTTCAACATATTTAAGCAATCTTGCCAGTGAACAATCTACCATTTTGTTATGTACATTGTGCCATAAAGGTAAGTAGTCAATTTAGTGTAAGAAACAATATTCTCGAAAACTATGCTTTGATGCTCTTAGACTTGTTTCATAGCTGTGTTCGACATATCCGGTAGGCTGTTCTGGCCGAGAACAGTCTGCTGGATCCGTCACTGATGGGTGCTGCTGTAATTCCACCCGCCCCCATTAACTATAATGGGGACCAGCGGAAATCCGGATGCAACCCTGCAAATATGCTGAGAATTAGCAGAACTAAAACCACTGCACGCAGAGGTTTTCATCCAGCTGATTCTTGAAATGTTTGCCGGGTTGTAGCCGGATCTCTACCAGTCCCCATTATAGATCGTGGGGCCGGACAGAATTCTGGCAGTGCTTGGCCGGAACAGCCTGCTGGAGATGTCTAACACAGATGTGAAACAAGCCTTAAGATTATCTTTTCTATTCACTATATTAACAACTAGACCCTTTACACTTATTTCTCTTGTTTTAATTAAACTCTGAAAAGTTTTAGATTAGTTTTATGTGTGCGTCATTTACATTACAATACAATGTCCTGTCCCCCTGACAGCACTTAACAGGTTCAAATTTCTTTAAAGTTTTGAAATCAAACATCCTTTAGAAGGAGGAAGAAAGTTTAACATTTCAAACGCTTTCCGATAAGCCTTTGAGTCTTCAAAACCGGATGGGGTGCTGTACAGTGAAATTTAGAGAGAGAATATATAAGTTGCCTCCACCTCCTTCTACTGCCAAAAAGTATGTACAGTACTGCACTGTACATACTGAAGAGCATGTGTCACTCTAATTAACGTTCTGAGCTTGCAGGCAAGATGAAACAAAGTGTGTTGAAGATGCAAATTCAAACAAATGATACCAACCATCATTAAAAAATGCTGAAGTAGAAGAACAATGGTAGGTATCATGGCATTCATTATTTATAGTTGAATACAATGTGAACGTTTACATTTAAATTGTACAAAGTTTCCTGAGAAATGGTTTACACTGGGGAAGAGAGACATGATTATTAGATTGATATACAAATATAAAAATAATACAGCATGTAAGTGTTTGTGTGAACTTGTGTAGAGGTTGGATGATGGCTCTAAAGGGGCATATACTTGTGCAGATCGAGAAGGCAATTATTGGGAAGGGACCATTATATATACAATTATATGGCTACTGCTATCACTCATCCACATAAAGATTCATTGTTTCTGGGCAGAAGTTCACTGTTTACACAGAAGGATCTGCTGTCCACAAACGATGATTTAGGTGAATGATCATTTTACCTGAATGAGCTTTTTGCTTTGTCATTAGATAATCTGAGGCATCTTTACACCAGGTGATTATTGGGAAAAAGCATTCGTAGTAACATTTGTTCCCAATAGGCGGCTAGACAATGTTCCCCTGTAAGGTCTCCATAAATGACTTCCAAAATGACGCATGACACACCACCACTATCTTTAAGTGTATCACCTTCTCTTTTAGGTTTGACCATCTATAGCCAGGTGAGCTCTGTTATTGTCTTGACCCCAATGAACCTTTTAACCAACAAGGAGAAACACTTCAGGAATTTTAAATAGGATGTAATAGCCTCAGAAAGAGCCACCACCCATTTCAGGGTGGGTACTCTGCTTTTAGGCAAGTAGAGTGCCCTCTAGTGTAGGGACAATCTTCTCTAGCTGCTGATCTGTAATTATTGAAGAACATTTTAAATTCACTTGATTAATCCTTACAGGAGTTATCAAAACAGGTTATAGTGGAACTAGTATGTAGCCATTTCTCCAAAGTGTCTCAGGAGCCATTTTTCAACAGGACCATTTCAGGCTGCATCTTGCTTATACTTCTGTGAGTAGTCTGCATTGCCTAAATATGATACCATGACCTGTAATGTCTATGAACTTGTCTCCCATCGAGTATATATGGGATGTCATTGGTTGGCAATTGCAAAGGGAGCTGCCCCAGAGGATCTTGATAATTTGTGTGCCCAAGTGACAGAACATTCCTCAACCATTAATAACCTCACTTATAACATGCCAAGGCATGTAATTGCATGTATTTCTGCACATGGCTCTCATACTCGATACTGATTAAATGGAGATGTTTTCCAAATGTTGGGGGGTCATTTATTATTAGATATATGGCAATTTTTGGTCTATAACTGTCATAGATTTGGTCACAAGTTGATTTGTGGTTGAATCTGTGATTTTTCCACTCTCACGCTAGGTCTAAAAAAGGGGGTGTGGTGTGGACAGGGAAGAGGGTGGGCCACTTGGCCCATCTCATTTATAATTTTCTATGCCTGTTTTACAAAAATAAAAAAATATCTAAAAATTCATACCACTGCCCTTTCCCAAGAATAAAATTAAATAATAAAAATAAACATCATAGACAATGTTGAGTCCCAAAATGCCCCATATTATTAAAATATAAAAATATTTATTCCATATGGCGAACGGAATAATGGGAGGAAAAAAATACAAATGGCCGATTTGCCATTTTTTTATTTCTTCACTTCCCAAAAAAATGATAGTTCCTCAAAAAATTGAGCCTCCACACAGCTTCATAGACATAACTATAAAAAAGTTAAGGGTCAGAATATGGCAATGCAAAGATAAAAATAATTTTTCCCAAAGTTTTATTTTTTAGCAGTATTAAATCACAGAGCACTGACCCAGAGAATGAAAGGCATGGGTTATTTTTACCGGATAGGGTATACTGTAAAAACTAAAGCCATGAAACTGTAGCAGAATTGCATTTTTGGAATTTTTTTTCCAGCTTCCGACTACATCATATGCAGGGCCGGATTGGGAACTTTAAGTGGCCCTGGGAAAAAAAATAAAAGTGGCCCTATGTTGTAGGTGGGTTCAAACTGAAAGAAGACGGGCCAAAACAAGTAGGTGGGGCCTGCAATACTGTAGTACAGCGCAGAATACTGCCCCAGCAGAACCAAATACTACAGGACAGCACAAAATACCATCATGAGGACAGTAATACAGTTCAGGAGGTCACCTGTGGCCATTGACCATCAGATCATTATATACCTGGCCTGCGTCCATCAAGAGGGCTTGAGTGGCCCCCTGGGAAATTTCCCTGTAGGGTCTATGGCCAATCCGCCCCTGGCTGATTGGCAAACACCCTGCAACCATTGCTGGAAGAACACGAGCTAGTGGTGGCAGCGGTATGGTCTGGGGAATGTTTTTGTGGCATTCTCAGGGCCCACTCATCCACGTCGAAAGCACTCTCCACCGATGTAGGCATGAATCCATTCTTGTAGATCACGTACACCCATGCATGCTGATTGTCTTCCCTGGGGTGGAGATCTTCCAGCAAGACGACGACATTTCACACGGCTAGAAATGTCCAGCATTGGTTGGAAGAGCATGGCCATAGGGGTGGACTGGGAATTTAAAGTGGCCCTAGAAAAAAATACTAAAAGTGCCCCGTTTTGTAGTCGGGTCCAACTTGATGGAAGGCAGGGGCCAGCAATACCATATTGTGGCACATTATACCACCCTAACAGAGCCAAATACCACTGTCCATCACAAAATACTGCCAGCAGCACAAAATACATCCCCAAAAACATCCACTGGCCGGTCGTGAGGAGGGCCCAGGCGGCCCCCTGGGCATCGGCCCACCGGGAAATTTCCCTGTAAGGTCTATGGTCAATCCGCCCATGATCATATGCAATTTTAAATGCTGTCATTAGAAAGTACACCTTATTCCACAAAAAAACAAGCCCTGATATGGCTCTGTGAACGGAAGAATAAATAAGTTAGGACTCTGGGTAGGCAGTGAGTAACATAAGTGCAAAAATGGAACATTGCTAGTTTGCTAGTTAGCAACTAGTCCTGACTCTCATATGTAAGGATTTGTTTTATCTGTCTTAGTTATCTGCTTATTTTTCTTAAATCTTCATTTTCTCTTATCTTGGATGACATTTTGAAGTTTTTGAACCAATTACTCAAGTTAGAATGGTTTCAACATACAATGGTCGTCCTGGAACCAATTAATATTTTAACTTGAGGGATCACTGTACAATTTATCGTATAATGGAGACTCAGGTAGCACTCCAGTGATGGCCCTTTATTAACCCACCCATTATCATTGGAGTGCTGCCTGAAACTCTGTTATTGAGTTCTCTAAGAGGACTGAAAGACCTATGTCTTAGTGAGGAATGAACAATACATTGGTTTCTTATCCTGTGATACTGATTTATTTATGTTTTACATTTATTCCATCCTCCCATAATGCAGTGCCCTTCAGCCTACTATCAAACATTCTTCTACTGGGCAGGACTTAAAGCGCTGTTCCTTCTTCTGATATTTCTGGTTCATGCATAGAATTCCAGATCTACTAGAAAGGCAGATAAATAGGACAGACAATGCAGCACATAGTACTATGCTACATAACAATATAGTTTTAGATAGGTATGTGGTATTGGAAAGAAGGATGTCAACCACCATGGCCGCTGTACTCGTTGAAAGTCAGCAAATGTCGAGTAGAGTAATATATCTAGAAATCACTCAAAAAAGCCATTTATTTTTACTCTATGGGTAAATTTGTGATAATGAATATACTCAGACATCGATTAAGCAATATTAAATTTAGCCTTTCATTTTGGGGAACAGAATGCAAAGTGGAGAAGGGAGAGATTTGTTGCTTTATGTGATTGCCCCCGTTAGTAGTGATAATTATTATAAGCAACGGCAACGTGTCACCGTCCCATCACAATTAGGGAGTAATGAGAGGCATAATTGTAACAAGTATACATAACAATACTTTCTGCCTGGCTCATCAGGAAGTACATACACATCCCACTTATCTTTTCAGTAGGAGTCACTGTCTAGTCAGCAATTATTCCTTCAGAAACACTTTCCAGCAATTTCTGAAGTGTGATTCTTGACAGCCTGGAAGTAATCTGTTTGCACCCTATGACACAATATTCAAACCACAGCCACAATATTATATGACAGTACTTGAAGATGTGGTGGTTTGTTTCACCTGTAAGGAGATAACAGATATAACAGCTATAATTTGGCTTGGAGTTGGACACCTTGCATTGTTGTGCCAGGAAACAGCAGATATTTTATTTGTAACTTTTTTAGTTATTAAATGACTACATTTGCCAACACATAGACATATAATCAGGAGTGCTTCACCTCTATGGACATTATAGAGGTTACCGAACAGTTTGGGACCCAATTAGTATCCAATGGATTGCCTTAAATTCTCCTGTGGAAACTTTCTATTAAGGGCTCTGGGACACGGCCGGTGCCGGCCCGTGCCCGTATTGCGGCCCGCATATGCCGGGTCCGCAATACACGGGCACCGACCGTGTGCAGCCCGCATCACGGATCGCGGACCCATTCACTTCAATGGGTCCGCAATCCGGGAGATGAGGAGCGGAGGTACGGATCGGAACACCACGGAAGAACTACGGTGTGCTTCCCCACTGCAGTATCCAACTGTATTGCTGTCCTGAGGGCAATAATACAGTTCAATTAAGGAGAATATCTGCTGCCACTGGCCAGGTACATAAAACATGATGCCCCTAGCATTAATAAATACTAAGAGTATCAGATGATTAGGTATGTAGCTGGTGGCCATGAGGAGGGCTCAGGTGACCCCTGTGCATCAGCCCACTGGGAAATTTCCTTGTAGGGTCTATGACCAGTCCATCCTTGTTTAGCACATGAGATACATGAACAAAACAAATAGCCAGCCAGGAGGCACCACAATAATTGAAGCACCCTCAACATCTTAAAGGGGACCTTTTGCCGTCTTGTTATTTGTGAACATTGCAAGAACTCTGTTTATTAAGAAACATGCTCAATATAAAGTTCTACTTTCTAATAAAGAAGTAAGTCTCTCAAAGGGGAGATTTCGTTAATCTTGTATTGTTTCCTTGCTTGTACTGTCTGGGAGGAAGCACTAGAGAAGGAGCCTGACTATTGTTCATGTAATTAAAATTGTGGAACCCATTGCATATTTTCAGTAGCCACCTAGCGTATCTCTGTGCATATTATTAAAATGTGCAACTAATGAATAGTCTGTTGTAAGTAAATAAATAACAAATGGAGATGGCATCATGATGTCCCCCTTAGATCGCCACATTGGTTCGGTATAATAGCTCTCTGATTTTCATATTTCACTGACTATACACAAGTTTTGAACACAGCTACACTACATCATACATATCTATCATGCAATCTGACTACATGTTGACTATGAAGAAAAGGTTTACATGATTTTTGGTTTGCAAACATCTCCTCTATAACACCAAGCGCAGTGTGACACTAAGAGGCCAGTTATTTCTCTGCTGACTTAACTAAAACAGGCCAGAGTTTACATACGTTGAAAACAATTGTTTTAGTTCATTTACATGCAGTAATGGTTACTAGTTAAGTTTGAATTATCCAAATGATAAACTATATCATAGTGCCTAAGCCAACCCATACGTGTGATAAGCGGATCACCTTCTTTACTTCAATGTTTACAGACATGAGGGGTATTACATGCTGTACCACACTCTGAGGAGTATAATGGCATATATACAGACTATAATAGTACAGGGTGGGCTATTTATATGGATACACCTAAATAAAATGGGAATGGTTGGTGATATTAACTTCCTGTTTGTGGCACATTAGTATATTGGGGAGGGGGGGACTTTTCAAGATGGGTGGTGACCATGGCGCCCATTTTGAAGGCGGCCATTTTGGATTCAACTTTAGTTTTTTCAATGGGAATAGGGTCATGTGACACATCAAACTTATTGAGAATTTCACAAGAAAAACAATGGTGTGCTTGGTTTTAACATAACTTTATTCTTTCATGGGTTATTTACAAGTTTCTGACCACTTATAAAATGTGTTCAAAGTGCTGCCCATTGTGTTGGATTGTCAATGCAACCCTCTTCACACACTGATAGCAACACTGCAGAAGAAATGCTAGCACAGGCTTCCAGTATCCGTAGTTTCAGGTGCTGCACATCTCGTATCTTCACAGCATAGACAATTGCCTTCAGATGACCCCAAAGATAAAATTCTACAGGGGGGGGGTCAGATCGGGAGACCTTGGGGGCCATTCAACTGGCCTACGACGACCAATCCACTTTCGAGGAAACTGTTCATCTAGGAATGCTCGGATCTGACACCCATAATGTGGTGGTGCACCATCTTGCTGGAAAAACTCAGGGAACGTGCCAGCTTCAGTGCATAAAGAGGGAAACACATCATCATGTAGCAGTTGAATGGCACCTCCATAATCGTACCGCTGTGTGGAATAATGTTAATGGGGTATCCTCATCAAAAACATTGATGGCATATCGCTAGCATATGCCATCAATGTCAGTTGTGGGTCCCACCTATCTCTAGAGGTCCTTGAAGTGAATAAGGGTATACTGTGCATGCAATCATGGTGGTTTGTTTGTGTTTTGGATGTGATCTCTTGGAACACACTCAGCAAAGGTGTTCTCTATCTGAGAGCTTTTGGTGCCTTTTTTGTGTTTTAAATATTAGCTCTTGTCCTGCACCAGCAGACTGCCTTGCTTGACTTAAAAAAAAGAAGTCTGAGAGCTCCGATATGCCTTCTTTCTGAAAGTTCTTTCATATATTTTTACAGACTGCATTTCTTCTGGATTCTAGTAGTCATTGGGCCTAACAGATGTTCTTCAACCTACTCTGACCCGACATTGGGGTTTTGCATTTTCTAGTGGATTCTCTTCCTCCTGTTAGGCTGGCACCCTTCCCCAGAGGAATTTGGATATCTGCAGCATCCACCATTGTGTATAAACTCACCACCTGCAATGTACTGGTGTTTGCAACAACCAAAAAATGAGCATATACACAACTATATTCACAGATTGTTGCTTGTGTAAAGGTTATCTCACACTATGAGTGCCTCTCTTATTCTTTCTTTGTTCTCTCATGTTCATCATTCACTGCTATGGGAGGTCCGAAAATAGTCAAACAAGTGCGGTTGGCTATTTTAAGTCCCATAACTGTGAATGGAGAATGCACAATGCATGCACAGCTGCCTCTCCTTTCACTGCAATGGGACAGCCTGAAATAATTGAGCCAGCACTCAAGCCAGCTATTTTTGGGACTCCCATAGCAGTGAATGGAAGGTGGGCATGCTTGGATACCTGCTCTTTCTTCACTACAGGGGGCCAGTTCTGGATGTAGAAACAGGTCCCAGAGGTGGGACCTATACCTACTTAACATTGATGTCATCTCCTAGTAATATTCCATCATTGACTGAGGTGGAAATACCACTTTAACATGTCAATGTTACCGTACAGTGATCACTGTAAACAGTGAACTCAACACACAATGGTGGATTAGTCTCCACAAAAAAAAAAAAAAAATAAATAAATTGAAAGTTATACATTAGATTTACCCCAAAATTGTGGTATTAAAAATTACAACTCCCTGATACGGCTATGCTGATTGAAACAAAAAGGTTATGGCTTTTTAAATGTGATGATAAAATAATGAAAAAAAGATTTGCTGTGCCTTGAATACCAAACTAAGCTGCATTCTTAAGGAGTAAATTTGCAATTTTTTTGAGAGCAACTAATTTTATGAATAACAATAGTTTCAACAATCATCATCATCATAATTATCATTATCTATATGTTTTAATTTAATCTTATATTGAAAGGAAAATACAGAAATATGAACAATATATCTTATTATTTGAAATATATATGTGTGTGTGTGTATATATGTATATATATATATGAATATATATATATATATATATATATATTTTTTTTTTTAAATTTGTGATACAGTAGACTGTCTAATTTTAAATAATTAAATTCAAATATCATATTTTGCTATTTAGCACCTGCAGCCCACCCCAACACTATCTGCACCTTATCACTACTATTTCTCGTATTAATTTCCAAAAAATAATATGTTCGAAGAGTTTTGTTTCACGAATTCCCGGTGTTCCTTCTGTGTCTACATCTGCTCTATTATATTAGCAAAAAATAAGACATTTTGATACTAATTGCAAATAAATTGTGATGTGTTCAACAAGTAATTGATGTAATGAAGTTCTTATTAAACTCCTTAAATTGCTTGAGTAAAAGGCTCCCTGTTGACTCTTTTGTGGCGAGTAAGAAAGATACGTCTTATAAGATGTAAGACAGAAAAGGGTCACAGATGTTACCTAAGACATCAGTATTCCCGTTAAGGTATAAAAGAATGGGTTGTACAGACTGTGAAATATCAATACACCGACGTTTTATCCCACCTTAATTAAGCATATATGCTTTGTATCTTGAATCAAAGTTCAAGGAGATTGAAAGCCCCCTGCTTGTACAAATAATTTGCATTGAGTATACGATACCATGGAACCAGGCTTTTTTTTAATAGAAAAAAATATTCCTTTACCATGTCATATGTTCAAAAAGCAGAAACTGCCGTCTAGACTTTGCTGATGTAAGACATCACAGGGTTTTCTCTAGTAATTTGCAAATCTTGGAAAGATTCTCTTTGTCCATGTATGTGCCAAACCCTAATATGACAGTATTATTTAACATATACGCTTTTCATTTGAAAGGGTCAATGAACCTATGTAGTATCGGTAACCTGTAGTGTGTGCAATGTGACTCTTTTAATGAGCTCATAATTTAATGTAAGTAATGTGGAAAAAAATCAGCCAAAGATAATGAATTCTTTATGCCTTTAAGACCTCATGCACACACTGAGGCTGTGGGGTAGCACATGAAGTCTCTTATAATACTATCCTGTAGTTCAGGAACCAAAGTTACCACTTATACAATGGCCAGTCGTCATTTGTACTGACTAGAGATGAGCAAATTTCTGTAAATACAATTCACCTTCGATTCAACCCAATCTTCCGCCCGATTTCACTTGGACCAAAACTGATTTGACCCAAATCGAAGGTGCTTCAATTTCTCTGAAAAGTTGGAGATTCTGATCTGGTCTCTCTCCTCTCCAAATTTGGGGCGAATTCTGATTCTCTAAAATCAACTCACTCATCTCTATCACTCAGCTAGTCTCCCCTATGCTATTTGTAATCTAACAAAAAATATATATATAAAATTAGAGGCACAAAGAGGTATGGCAGGGCAATTTTTTGGCTGTCCCATGACAGCTGTCCTATGTACAATACTGAGCAATATTACTACCATGGGACCTTAGTGAATACTGCATTCAGATAAGTTGAAGAGGCTGTCCGGTATTTCAAAACAATAAAAAAGATTATCAGCAGGGAAATTGATAAAATAAAAAAAAACCTGTTCAGTCCCCTGTGGCCCCAGTGTTGTCTCTGCAGAGGGCCCTGCCAGTCTTTGTTTACCTTTAGTGCTAGCATGCTATGTACATGCACGTGACCACTGTAGCCAATCACAGACCTTTGATTGTAGCAGTCATATTCACATTTGGCACATCATTGCTACAAGGAAGAAAAGCAAAGCTGACGAAGACCACCAGAGGACTGGAGCTGGATTGGATTGTGAGAGTATTTTTTAAAATGCTAAATATAATCTTTTTTTAAATAAACTGTTATCCCACTTTTTTTTAGATCCTAGCCAACCCCGGCAGCACCTGTTACAGTGGAAAGTATAATTTAAAAAAATAACATTCCCTCACTTATTGTTCTTTTACTAGAGAGAGACAGCCCATAAAAATGAACAAATTATGGCATGAAAAAATATATAAAAATATACATGAAAAGCCCCTCTAATAAAAAACCCCAAAACACCCATGCAATTAATGTTGTAAGGCTTACCCTGAGCCAATAGACCTGTAATTCATTAAAATTAATGGTAGATTATGACAATTGGAAGTAAAAATCTATTTTAAAGTAACACTGTGTTATTATCAGAAAAATTGACTAGACTGTAATAAAAGCATACGGTAATTATTTTTCACACTATGAAACCTAAATATTCTAAAAGAAAACAAAACATATGTTTATAAAATGATTAAAATTAAAAAGAAAACTGCATTGACAATTAAGGAAACGTTGTTAAAACCAAGTCCACAGCCAACAAAAAAAAAGTTAGCCATTAAACTAATGTGGACAAAAAATGGCTAGACTGTGTCTGGTCCTGAAGACCCTAAATGCCCTGGGCAAGGTTAGGACATCATTCTTTTTAAAGCTACAGATGAACAAGGACAAAGTTGCTTACACGTATTTGGTACAAAAGCATTATTTGAAAGGGTTATTCTGACTGTAGGATGTGTATTGCTGACTTCGGAATGCGTGGTACGATATGAGGTCAGAAAAATTCCTGACTACAGAAAAAAAACCTGTTCACCAGAACAGTTGATTCCAATCAATGGAAAACTGGTCAGAAATAATTGTTTATTATGAACACAGAGATGTTCAAAAGTACAAAACTGGGCATTTTGAGAACTGCTAGTTACATTTACCTATTATAGCATTCAGATTTTATTTACATGAATAGGCACATAGCTGCTACAATTTAAAAAAAAACATCAACAGTCACATATGAAAAACAGGACAATAGTTCTTAATGACTAAATTTCAGGCAACATTTTTAAGTGTTCGTGTCAAAAGGCTACTCAATGTCTCTAAGTTCAGATGTTGTGAATTTGTGGTGCAGATTCAACACCCCTAATACAAAGCAAATTACAGTACAATACATGTAAATGTGGCTTTAAAATCTCCATGAGGAACTGAAGGCAGTCAAATTTGGATTTTCACATTTGCATGATGTCAATTATGTTCTGGATATTTTTTTAACAATGGATTTCATCTCTTTATACCACAGAGGTGAAATTCAAATTGATTCCACAGTAACATTCACGTGTAACACAAATGGATTTTTACTAAAGAATTGTCACAGGTTTGCTGGGGATTTCCTCTACTACATAGTTAACAGTAAATAAAGTTACATATAATGGAACATGCAACTTTTTAAGTTTTTTATGAATATATAGGAAAAAGCCCAAATGCCTTAATTTACTTGAAAGAGTGTCATTTTGGCCTCTGTCATTATGCCTTTTTTCTGCTATATGAAATTGCATTGTCAAAAATCCATTGTTATATTTGGCTGCATTTTTTTTATTTTGGGGCAAAAAGAACACAAGTGTGCCTGATGCTAATACCACGTGCACAGCGTGTGCATTAGAACCGTTCTGTAGTCTATATACCTGACATCCGTTGCTATTTTTTCTACCGTTAATTAAGGCCACAGTTCCTCATTTGCGTCTGCTGTCTAACATTTGCGCAAGGAGGGACATATAGTGTAGTGATAGGATTTGGCTAGGTAGGGCTAGTAGTTCTGTGGAAAAGACACAAAAGTCGATTGTTATATCTGGCTGCATTTGTTTTTTAAAATTTGGGGCAAAAAGAATGCAAGTGTGCCTGACGCATATACCACGTGCACAGCGTGTGCATTAGAACCGTTCTGTAGTCTATATACCTGACATCCGTTGCTATTTTTTCTGCCGTTAATTAAGGCCGCAGTACCTCTTTTGCGTCTGCTGTATAACATTTGCGCAATGAGGCAATATAGTGTTTGGTAATAGGATTAGGCTAGGCAGGGCTAGTTGTTCTGTTCAAAAGACACAGAAGTCCATTGTCATATCTGGCTGCAATATATTATTTTTGTGATAAGGTTGCGCAAGGTTGCCTGACCTTAACACCACCTTTTCAGCATCTGCTGTCTAACATTTGTGTATCCCAAATAACAGAAATCCGGTGTATTTTTTTCTGTAGCTATTGAAGGCGACATTACTAATGTCGCCGTGATTAGTGGCAGAAAGAAACGCAATAAATGTCAGGTACATAGGAGAAACATACATTGTCCAGCACATGTAATGTCACCGTGATTAGCAGCAGAAAGAAACACAATAAATGTCAGGTACATAGGAGAAACATACATTGTCCTGCAGACGCTGCGCAGCTGGTGTTAAGATTAGGCAAACTTGTGCAAATTTTGACCATCAAGAATAACAGTATTGTAGCCAGATATAACAAAAGTCCTTAAAAGGACTTTGGGGTCTTTTCAACAGAACAACAAGCCCTGCCTAGCCAAATCCTATGCCTACACTATCTGTGCCTGATTGCGCAAACGTTATACATTATATGAATAACGGCAGAAAAGAATACACTGGATGTCAGGTATTTAGGATACAGAAAGGTTATACTGCACATGCAGCACAGGTATGTGACATTACCTGCGCTGCGTCTGCTGCATAATGTTTGCTCATTCGGTGACATTTTTCTGCTCATACACTAAAAAAAATCTGCGCAACTGTACTTTTGACAAACTTGCATATATATACCATTTAGTATGCGCAAGGCGAGCAGTAAGGGACAGGGAAGTGGGCATGCTGCTGATGATGCACAGTGGGCGCGGTGAAACAGTGTCTGCTGGCAGAGCACAAGAAACAAAGTAATCCAAAACTACTAGCTTCATGTCTCAGTTTGGAGGGCGGCGCAAGACAGGTTCTTGTTAGTTCAACATGTCAGGAGGAGGACCAGAGTGAGGTTAATTTTTTAGGTTAAAAAATTAGGTGTGAGGGCCTGCTGGTGATCCTCTTAAGTATTTAAATGCGTGGGCAGCCTAATAAGCAGTTTGATATGATGGAGAAAGAGGAGGAAGAGGACGAGAAGAGGAAGGGGTGCATGGAAATACAGTGTATTCAATACACCTTAAAAGCCACATTTAAAATTCCTTTATGTTCAGCCGCTTTCCTCTGGTGGGGTAGCGAAGTCAGGGGCAATCCAGGCCTTGTTCATTTTGTTTGTCACCTTAGCAAATAAGTTTCAGTACAGCCTGTTGCCGCTTCCCCACCGCTGTGCTAAACTGCTTCCAGCTACTGACTGATATTTGACTGGTGCTGCAAGATGAGAATTCCAACATGGAAGTGGTGGAGGAGAAGAAGGGGTTTCAGCCGCTAATGTAGGTGGTGGCGGAAATCCTGATGGAAGTAGGGACCACAATCCTTTGTGTCGGTAGCACCTGTGCCATCCCAGGGTATGACTCGCTCCCAGCCTCCACAACGTTCACCCAGTGTGCCGTCAGGGAAATGTAGCGTCCCTGGCCAGAAGCACTTGTCGATGTGTCAGTCGTTAAAGAGGACCTTTCACCACTCTTGGCATGCCTGTTTTAATAGCTTCATACATTCCCCATGTAATAACAATTCTGGAGCATCTACTGTTATGTCTGTATGTTGTGCCATTCCTTTATAATTTGCACTAGAAGTTATGAATGAATTGCTATTTGTCTTCAGTAAGGGAACAGAGGGGAGGTAACAAGTTGGGGGTGTGTATCTGCACAGTCTGAACATGGCAGCACTGATTGGCTAGAGTCAGTCTGTGCAGGTACACACCCCCAACTGGTTACCTCCCCTCTGTTCCCTCTTTAAGTGGACCTTCCCAGTAACTGCATTGGTCAGGGCAAGGGTTATGTTACGGGACACATGCTGGTGTAAGGCGGTGAGGGCACACCGGCAAAAATAGTGGTGGCTAGGTACTGAGTAACGAGGGACAGCCGCTGGCATCAGACTGCGAAAAGCCTCAGTGTCCACAAGCAACATTTTCAGTGCCAGCAATTTGTAAAGGTGTGCATTTAGTGCTATGGCCTGTGGGTGGGTGGCTGGGTATTTGCACTTACGTTCAAAGGCCTGGGTTATGGACATCTGTACGCTGCACTGGGACACAGAAGTGGATGTGCTCGCTGATGGTGCTTGCGAGGGTCCAGGTGCAGGGGGGAGGTATCTGGGCCTGCGTCTTGGCTAGCACATAACACAGGGAAGAGGAGGCAGTGTTGTGATCCGCAGACACCGATTGTGGATCCAGGCGTTTGGCCCACCTATTAGGGTGCTTTGCTGCTATGAAGATCATGCTGGTGGTCAGGTTGCTAGTGTTCATGCCTCTGCTCATTTTGGTACGGCACAGGTTGCAAATGACAATTCTTTTATCGTCCACACTTGTTGGTGTGGCCTGCCTTTTCCTTTTTGCCACCCCACCGCCTCTTACAGCCTGTTGCGGTGCTGTGCATCCCTCCCCCTCTGTACTGCTGTCCTCGCTCAGCTTGCCTCCTTCCCATGTTGGGCCAGTAATTTCATTGTCCACTACTTCCTCTTTCTCTTCGGGAAGGAATTTTTTCCCTTAAAGTGAGGAATATTGGCTTTTTTTTCCTTCCTCTGGATCAACTTGCAGGATAACAGGCTGAACTGGATGAAGAGATGTCTTTTTTTGGCCTTATAAACTATGTTACTATGTTACTATGTTACTTCTTCACTCTCGTCCTCATCCTGACAAGTTGACGTTCAGTGCTGCTGACACTCAAAAACATTTAGGGTGAGGGTCTGCTGCTGATCTGACCATCTAAAACATTAGGGGCGAGTGCCTGCTGCTGATCTCACCGTGTAAAACATTTGGGGCAAGTGCCTGCTGCTGATCTGACCGTGTAAAATATTAGGGGTGAGGGCCTGCTATTACTTGCGCTTTATATACAAGTAAATATATGTTTCCTAACAATATCTCCTCCAAAATCAATGTTATATTTGGTTTGGGGGGTATTATTGTCATTCCAGAAAAGTGGCGTAATAGTCAGACATCATCGTGAATATCAGCGCCTTTGGAATCCAAGATGCATCCTGACACCCTCCCCATGCTGTTCCCTAACCGTTTCTGTGGTGTTTCCACCATTTTCTGATGTTTCCCTATGAACCAGACACCCTCCCCTCTGCAGAGCAGGGGGTGCCTGGTCTTCTCCCATTGACTTCCATTATACTCGGGTGCTCGGCCGAGCACTCAAGCATCACCTAGTGTTCAGCTAGAGCACCCGAGCATTGCGGTGCTCGATCATCACTAATCATTATAAAAAGCTGAAATTAAAAAAGGTGCCTTTATTCTTATTAATTGTATTAGCTAACCATTTACACCCCAGTCCACTTACAAATAAAGCCTTGGCCAAAGTAACACATTTCTTTTTTAGTTATACTATACTATGCTATACTATACTATACTATTTTTGAGTTATACTATAGACCACACTATATTCTTCCTCCCTCTTCAGCAACCTCTCCCTCTTCACAATTTTCTGAACTATATACTTTTCAAACATTTCAATAATGACAATTAAAACAGGTAAAAGAATGCAAAAATTTGAATGAATTGTAGAATTGGAACTAAACTTAATTTTAAATTAAAACAAGCATCTAGTGATATTAAGTTCTCTGCCCTGTTGTTTTCCATTGACTGAATTTTAATTAATCAGGTAATTAGTACTTAGCATGTGTTTCTCTATGGATATATTGATTATACTGTCAGGACTGAATAAATAGTCTCCTGACTAGTTAGCAGTATAACACTTCAATTAAAATAAAATTGTCATCTCAATAGATATTGCCTACTTTTCATATAGCAAAATTTGTGCCTCTCCGAGAGACTGCTATATTATAGTAACTGCATTTTTTTTCTTTAAAGGGATTTTCGAGGACTTTAATTTTGATGGCCTGTTTTTCAGTAGTTCTGAGACCAGACATAGGCACTGGTATTACACAGCTCCATCCATACTGTAGTAGATGGAGCTGGCTTCTTCAGTACTGCTCCCGTTCACTTTCATGGGTGCAACTATCGTAACTACACAGTGGACAGAGCTTTGTAGTTCCAGTGCAGACTTCAGGCATAAGAGCTACGAGATAACATTGTAGTGTGTGGTGTTAGACCCCTTTGATCTCAATAATCTTATTAAAGGGATTGTCCCATGAAAAATATTCTACAGTTTCCAATCCAGCACCTGGATCTGAAGACTTATGTAATTGAATTAAATTAAAATTTTTGCGTAGCTATTCAATAAAATGTATCTGTATGGCGCCACCTGGTGCTTGTTCCTTTTCTTATTTCTTTGACCTGCTCACTAAGATGACCACACATGCTCAGTTTCATCCTTCAACTGCCTCTTGAGCTGTGATAGGGAGAGCTGAGACACACCCCCTTTGCTGCAGCAGAAAAGACTCTCCCCTTGAGCTGTCAGCTTGATATAAATCTAGCAGATCAATGAATGGGTAGATCTCTGGATCCATGTGAGGTCCAGGGCTGGTACTAGCTTTGTTAGAAAGAGGTTGTCATGTACTATATGACGTCTGATTTTCATTTTTTACATTAGTCATGGGAGAACCCCTTTAAGAGTATACAAGAGATGAACATGTGGCCCTGACATATGGAACTGTTAGCCATTCAGTTGCCTATATCACCTATTAATTGGAGTTATTATTGTGCCAAGCTGGATTTGACTAATAAACACATTATAGGCAAAGTAAACCTTTTCTACCATCTTTGCTCTGGCTAAGGCATGGCCTAAATAGTTCCAATCATTTGAATTATCTATTTAAAGAATTTTTCTTCCGATCTCTTTTTCTAAAACTTTCTTTTCTAAACTTTCAACATATTTGTTCAAGACTAAAAAAAAATTACAACTTCATACTACTGGTGAGACTGTTCAGAACATTTCCTATCACAAGTAAAACAGGCCCCAGCAAACAGCATCATCCATACTTTTATCTCTTAGCAGGTAGTTATTATGTATGGAAAAATGAAAATTTATATCACTCTAAAATGGAATCTCCATCTGTGGAGTTACAATAGGGCTAGTTTTTCATCAACATTTAGTTTTCCGTTCTTCTGCTCCATCAGAAGAACAAAAAAAAAAGATTCTTTATTTTGAGTGTCTGTTGTGCTCATTTTGCATACGTTTTTATCAGTTCCATGTAACATCTGTTATTTTAGACAGGAGAAAAAGTTCTACATAGAGGACATTTTTTCCCATCAAAAATAATGAATCTCAGATGAAAATGACTAAAATGGCTGCAAAATAAGCGGATGCTTAAAATAGGGGAAGAATGAAAAACTATACAGTGATGTGTACCTAGCCTATGTAATGTATAGAATTTCATTATGAGCAGTTATTTATAACATGGATTTTTCCTTTATGAGCTGATTAATTTTGGTAATGGTGGATTTTGCTTTCCTCGTCCATCAGCAAGATACATGCTGATTGGTTGGAGATGAAAGGTTGTCTGTCCTTTCCATTGATAGATTACAGGTGACATAATCAACATCTGTAATCTGCTGATGGCATTAGGAAATGAATGGAGGGTGGCCGCACATGCATGTAGAACACATGCTCTAGTGGACTCTGGGGGCTCCGTTCTAGAGATGTGGGACCCGCAAGATTCCGACATTGGTGGATTATCCTAGCAATGTACACCAATGTCTCAGGTGAGAAAAACCCCTTTTAAGGGAGTAATTCAGTTGAAAAAAATATGTACATCAGGGAATTTCTGATAACAGGTGCTTCAAAGTATCACAAATGCATACAATAGATTTAGCTTTAGTATAAATAAATGTTCTAGCATCAACAATGGTAGTGGAAAAAAATTGTGCTCTATGGAGAAAAATATGAGACAGGCTAATATCTTGTATTCCACAGTTTGCCTATTCAATATCATAGATAAAATAATTGGCTAACTAAAAGGTTTGAATATACAAACCCATAATATTCCATTAAAACTACCATAATCAAAATGCCTACTATATGGATTTTATCGAGTATAATTAGAGAAGTATCTGAGGGCCCTCCATTGATGGATTACTCATGTATTACTGCAAATAATACTCCAAGATCGTGGTGACAGATTCCCTTTAACTTTAAAAAAAACAATTAAAATGTGGCAACATTTTGCTTTAAATTTTAGATCTTGAGTATGTAGACAAGTAGCCCAAATCCAGAAACATTTTTCTAACTACATTTATAATTTTTACATGTATATTAAGACACAGCACATATTTATCAGTAATATCCAGAGTAAGGAGCATCATAATATCATCAGATCTTATACCTACAGGTAGGTCCTAAGATCCTCATACAAGGAGGACCTTTGAGATTTCCAAATCACAGGACTCTGGGCAGGCATGGTTTTATGTGGTGACAAATTGTTGGTAAAATTCAATGGGGGACATTATGAATGCTTTTACACCACTATTATGGCATAACAAAGTCACAAATTATGGTGCACACCATATTTGTGTCATCATTTGTGACTTTTTAAGTTTCTTGACACTTTTCTGAAATGACTATATAAGGGGTGGAGCATAACATGAGGGGTGGGGCTTAGCTAAGCTACTGGATATACTATAATTTACGCAAGTAACTGGCATAAATAAGACCTCAAATCTATTAGTCTCAAATGGGTATGAGTTTGTAGCACACGGAGTCAGAAATGCGACTAATTTATTAACTGGCAGTTTCCTCTTAGGTGCATCTCACTCCAGCGCAGGGGATATCAAGACTGGTGTAGGGGTCTTGATAAATCTTCTCCAAAGTTTAGTTTCTGCCCAGAATTATACTGTAAAAATATATATTTTAAAAGGTTTTTGGATTGTCTAGTGAATAAATTATTTTAATATACTTCAGGAAAGTAT
>ONZH01024460.1:0-22246 GCA_900303285.1 Rhinella marina | reverse complement strand
AGTATTTTCTCCCGAGGTGGATGATGATGATGAGATACAGTTGCCAATAAGTCAAGGGCAATTAGTGTCTCAAGAGGTTGTGGATGAGACACAGTTAAGTCAGGTTCTTGTTCGTTCACCATGTCAGGAGGAGGAACAGAGTGAGGATGTGGAAGAGGAGGTGGTGGACGACGAAATAGCTCACTAAACCTGGGAAGGTGGCAAGCCGAGCGAGGACAGCAGTACAGAAGGGGAGGGATCCGCAGCACCGCAACAGGCTGGAAGAGGCAGTGGGGTGAAAAAAGGGAGAAGGCAGGCCACGACAACCAGGCCCGCAACTGTTACCCGGAGCAGCCCCTTGCGGCCAGCTCCCTTGCCAAGGGCTAGGTGTTCCGCAGTCTGGCGTTTTTTTGAGAAAAGTGCTGACGATAAACAGATTGTAATTTGTAACCTGTACCGTACGAAGATGAGCAGCAACCTGACCACCACCAGCATGATCCGACACATGTCAGCAAAGCACCCTAAAAGGTGGGGTGAACGCCTGGGTCCACGATGTGTGTCTGCAGGTCACCCCACTGCCTCTTCTTCCCCTCTGTTACGTGCTGCTCAAGACTCAAGCCCAGATGCCCCCCGCCCTGCACCTGTACCTTCGCAGGAAACATCAGCCAGCACGTCCACTTCAAATGTCCTTACCGCAGGCATTTGAACGCAAGCGGAAATACCCTGCCACCCACCCACAGGCCATAGCTCTAAACGCACAACTTTCCAAGTTGCTGGCCCTGGAAATGTTACCGTTTAGGCTGGTGGACACCGAGGCCTGTCCCTCATTACGCAGTCCCCAGCCACCACTATTGTGCCATCCCTGCCTTACACCAGCATGTGTCCAGAAACATAACCCGGGCCCTGACCAACGCAATTACTGGCAAGGTCCACTTAACAACTGACACATGGACAAGCACTTGTGGCCAGGGATGCTACATTTTCATGTCGGCACACCCTGGGTGAACGTTGTGGAGGCTGGGAGCGATCCGTCCCCTGGGATGGCCCAGGTGCTACCCACACCAAGGATTGCGGGCCCTACTTCCATCCGGATTTCCGGCTCCTCCTCCACTTCTTCCCATGCAGAATTGCCATCTTGCAGCACCACTCAGACTTCTGTCAGTAGCTGGAAGCAGTGTAGCACAGCAGTCGGTAAGCGGCAACAGGCCTTGCTGAAACTTATTTGCTTGGGTGACTAACAGCACACCGCCGCAGAGCTGTGGCATGGCATAAGGGAACAGGCTGAGCTGTGGCTCTCGCCAGTCAACCTACAGCCAGCCATGGTTGTATCCGGTAACGGCCGCAGCTTAGTAGCGGCTTTGGAGCTGGCCAACCTCCCACACATACCATGCCTGGCCCATGTCTTCAACTTAGTGGTTCAGCGGTTTCTGAAAACCTACTCCAATTCGTCTCGCCTTTGCGCCCATTTCCACAAGTCACCGACAGCTTAAGCCAGCCAGGCAACCCTGCAGCAGCGCTTGCGGTTGCCTGCTCACTAATTGCTGTGCGACCTGAGCACGCGATGGAATTCCACCTTACACATGTTGAGCAGGCTTTGTGAGCAGCAGAGAGCAGTAGTAGAATACCAGCTGCAATACGGTCTGCGCCTTTCTAGTCAGCTTCCGTTCTTCACAAGCGACGAGTGGGATTTGATGTCTGACCTCTGTGAGGTGTTACGCAACTTTGATGAATCTACACAGATGGTGAGCGGCGATAACGCTATTATCAGCGTAACCATCCCACTTCTATGTCTACTAAAAAGCTCGCTGCTCACAATAAAGGCCGATGCTCTGCATGTGGAAGAGGTGGAAATGGGGGAAGACCCTACACAGGGTGATAGCCAGACCACCCTCGATTCGTCTTCTCAGTGCCAATTGGAGGAGGAGGAGGAGACGGTTGCCACCGCTACACAGGGTAGGCATACCACGTTTACACCATCTCTTCAGCGTGGATGGGCTGAAGAGGAGGAAGAGGACAAGGAGGATATTGAGAGTCATGCTGGGGAGAGCGAATCCTTGCCTGTCTGGACTCTGGCACACATGGATGACTTCATGCTAGGCTGCCTTTCCCGTGACCCTCGCTTATACGCATATTAGGCAACACAGATTACTGGTTGTTCACCCTTCTCGACCCCCGCTACAAAGAGAACTTCCCATCTCTCATTCCTCTGGTGGAGAGGACAAGTAAAATGATGCAATACCAGAAGACCCTTGTCGAAAAATTGCTCCACAAATTTCCATCTGACAACGCTGGCGGCAGAGTACGTAGTTCCTTGACCACCCGAGGAGGGGAGACGAGGGGAACAAACAGCATTTCCAACAACGGCAAGGCGACACTCTCCAAGACCTGGGACAGTTTTATGACACCCCGCCAGCAGCCTCACCCTGATGAGCGGCCTAGTGTGACAAGGAGGGAAAAGTTTTGGAAGATGGTAAAGGAGTACCTAGCTGACCGCGTCAACGTCCTCAGCGATCCCTCTGTGCCGTATAATTATTGGGTGTCTAAGCTGGACATGTGGCACGAACTGGCTCTCTACGCCTTGGAGGTGCTGGCCTGCCCTGCCACCAGTGTTTTGTCTGAGCGGGTATTTAGTGCCGCTGGGGGCATAATTACCGATAAGCACATCCGCCTGTCAACTGACAATGCTGACAGGTTGACGCTTATCAAAATGAACAAGGCCTGGATTGCCCCTGACTTCTCTACTCCACCAGAGGAAAGCGGCTTAACATGAAAAAACCTTAAATCTGGCTTTCAGGGTGTATTGAATACACTGTATTATCATGTACCCCTTCCTCTTCTCGTCCTCTTCCTCCATCATATGAAACAACTTATTAGGCTGCCCTAGAAGTCCACTAGCTGGGCCTGCACCCGAATTTGTTTGCCGCTCAGCTCACCAGCTGGGCCTGCAACATAATTTTTGGGCCTGTCAGCTCATCAGCAGGAACTCAACCATAATGTTTTACACGCTTAGCTCACCAGCTGGGCCTGCACCCAAATTTGTAAGCCGCTCAGCTCACCAGCTGGGCATGCAACATAATTTTTTGGCCTGTTAGCTCACCAGCAGGCACTCAACCATAATGTTTTACACGCTTAGCTGTGCTACATGTGACTTTTAATGTTTCAGACATTCAGCTAAGCGGCATGTCTCTCTTAAATTTTTTTTTCTATAATGTCGGCAGCAGAGTGTCACCCTTAATTTTTTGGATGGTCAGCTTGGCATTAGCGTGTCAGACTTAAATATTTTTAACGGTCTGCTCTTCTGCAGAATGTCACATGAAGAATATCATTTTTTCGACGGTCAGCTTGGCATTAGCGTGCCACACTTGAAAATTTTTATCAGTCTGCTCTTCAGCAGAATGTCACATCAAGAATATAATTTTTTTGGACGGTCAGCTTGACATTAGCGTGTCACACTTAAATATTTTTAACTGGCTGCTCTTCTGCAGAATGTCACATCAAGAATATTTTTTTTTTGGACGGTCAGCTTGGCATTAGCGTGTCACACTTGAAAATTTTTAACGGTCTGCTCTTCAGCGGAATGTCACATCAAGAATATCATTTTTTTGGACGGTCAGCTCGGCATTAGCATGTCACATTTAAATATTTTTAACGGTCTGCTCTTCTGCGGAATGTCACATGAATAATATAATTTTTTGGGACGGTCAGCTCGACATTAGCGTGTCACACTTGAAAATTTTTAACGGTCTGCTCTTCAGCAGAATGTCACATCAAGAATATCATTTTTTTGGATGGTCAGCTAGGCATTAGCGTGTCACATTTAAATATTTTTAACAGTCTTCTCTTCAGCAGAATGTCACATCAAGAATATCATTTTTTCGATGGTCAGCTTGGCATCAGCCTTAAATTTGGGACAGTTTGATAAAGTGCGGTGGCAGCAGCATGTGTCCCTTAAATTTTTTTTTGGTCAGCTCGGCAGCAGAATGTCAATCTTAAATTTGAGACAGTTTGATAAAGTGCGGTGGCAGCAGCATGGAGTCCGATTCCATTATTCAGAGCTCAAGTATTGAGTTGACCCGGCTTTGTTTGAACACTCGAATTTTTTAAGTAAACGTTTCTGGCCCCCGGGACACTCAACGAACAGCATTGGGGAGGCACCAAGAGGCAGGGGCTCCAACAGCTGGTAGCTCACCTCCCTGCAGACAACCAACTCGATCCTAAGATCAAACTTCAAGCTTTTTAAGTGCAGCAACTTAGATAAACACAATTGGACCTGGAATTACAGCGGAGAGCGAGAGTGGAACGGCCGACGCGGCACACGCCGCTGGGGGGGCACCGGCCTCCCGTGGTGGATAGAGAAAAAAGAAACCGTCGTCAGCAACTCTTAGCGGTGCGGTGGCAGCAGCATGTGTCCCTTAAATTTTTTGGACGGTCAGCTCGGCAGCAGAGTGTTACTCTTACATTTTTTGGACGGTCTGCGCAGCAGCAGAATGTCATCCCTATTGTTTTTGAGTGTCAGCAGCAGGCCATCAATCATAATTTTTCAAGGCTGTGTATGATGCCATCCTTTATGTGTAATAAAGGGTGTATTGGATTGCCTGTTCCTTGTAATTTTTGGCAGCCCTTTCACTTTGTGCATAGGCTTTATGAGTGTAGGAGTCCCACATCATGAACAATTGTACCACAATGTGAATGAGGCCCTCTTTTATAAGATATACCGGTTGTATGGGAGTGCCTCTACCGTGCAATTTTTGCAGCACTTATGCTTAACGTACAAGTAAATCTATGTCTCCTAACAATATTTCCTGTAAAATCGATGCTATCTTGGATTTTTGGGTGGTATTTTTGTCATTCCGTAAATAGTCGGCCATCATCGTGAATATCAGCGACTTTGGAGTCCAAGATGCATCGAGACATCCTCCCCATGCTGTTCCCTAACTATTTCTGTGGTGTTTCCACCAGTTTCTGACGTTTCCTTATGGACCAGATACCCTCCCCTCTGCAGAGCAGGGGGTGCCCGGTCTTCTCCCATTGACTTCCATTATACTCGGGTGCTCGGCGGAGCACTCGAGCACCACCTAGTGTTCAGCCAGAGCACTCGTACATCTGGGTGCTCGATCATCACTATTAGAGAGATAAAAGGGTGTGCGCTATAGAAGATGGCTAACAGGGGTACACAGCTACTTGTGTCTTTCTTAGGTCTAGTGGGCTTAATCTTTGGGCTCCGTTTCACCTGTTTGTCCATCTTTTTCATCTTTTTAACCAGATAGAATAGCATGGTAGACTACAGTATTCTGCCTAGGAGAAAATACAGAAACTAATGTTAAGCGGATCAACTGGATTCCAAAGATGAATTCTATGGACCTGGGGTGGCTAAAAAAACTGCATGAAAAAATGCCACACACATGCAGTGAAAGTCAAAGGGGCAGATTTACTATGGCAAATGCAGATACCATGCACCACATTTATTGTTAGGGATAACTTTTTTCTTCAACTAGAAGACGAGTGAAAAAAGAGTGTGGCTTAGTGACAGGGGGTGTGGCTTTAGGTGGGACTAAATTACACCAACATTTAAATGCATAATTCTGGCACAAAGTAAAGCTACTTTCATATCTGTGTGTTTGCCTGATCCGGCAGGGATCAGCAAAAATGCTTCCGTTATGATAATACATCTGGTTGCATCCATTATGAATGGATCCGGTTGTATTATCTCTAAAATGGCCATGATGGATCCGGCTCTTAAACCATTGAAAGTAAAAGGGCACCAGATCTTTTTTATCTGAGAAAACTGATTCGGCACCATTGACTTACATTGTGTTTCATGCTGGATCCATCTTGTTCCGCATCCCATGCCGGAAAAAAAAACACTGCTTGCAGCATTTTTCTGTCTGGCATGGGAACGCAACAAAACGGAACGGAATGCATTCTGGTGCACTCCGTTCCATTCAGTTCAGTTTTGTCCCTATTGTATTGAGATCCTATGATGGATCTCTATACCACAAATGAAAAATGCAGATGTGAAAGTAGCCTTAGCTTTATAATAGGTAGTAAAAATGTACATTAGACAGTTTAAAGGTGCACTACATTTGTCATCCAGCATCAGCCACTGTGATAAATCTAGGCTTTGCACTTAGTAAATTTATCCCAATGTCTGTGAAATCACCATAAAAGAATTTAATTGTGCAGACATTATCTAAACGTAAACTGTTTAAAGCTGATTTTCGTGAAAAACATTGTTTTTGTAGCAATTTTCATGGCATGTGTGTGTGTACCTTTTTTTTGGCCAAAACGAGAGGCCATTAAAGTCTACAAAATGTACAACATACTAAGTATTTTGGGAGCATTTTTTGGTGTCAATATTTTTTTTTTTCTCAAAATGTAGTAGGCTCTGGGTATTTTTTTTTCCTGGCATTTCTTCCTTAGGTTTTTCTATAGGACTTGGAAAATGTAAGTTAAAATACATGTAGAAAATGAAAGAGTAAAGAGCTTCAAACGACACTAAAACCTCATTAAAAAATGTGTTACAATTACAAAAAGCTTGCACCCAAAATGCATTTTTTCATTGCATTTTTCATGCAGTTTAAAATGCCAGGAAAGAACAGTATGCGAAGAAGTCCTAAAGATGATTTCACACACTATTAGACCAAAATATGTAGCAATCAGATGTTATATGTTGGCCAGTGGGAAAGTATAAAATGCCATAGAATTATTGTGTTTTTGCAGTGGTGTTTTAAGGCAGTTTCTCAAAAATATGAATTTCATGGTAATTTTTAGATGCAAAAAAATGTTCCCAAAAAATGTAGTGCAGCAGTACCATAATAGTGTTTAAAGAGACCCTCCAGTTCAAGAGAAAAAAAATCATATTAACTGGGGAATGAACAGAATACTTGCATAATGACCTCCTTTTCATCATTTTAGCCCAAATATGCCAAGTGCTGAGTTCCTCTTCTGCCATCTAAGATGACCACACCGCTTCTCAGACTTCTTAATGCACAGTGTACATTTTGTAGTCCAACAAACTTCCTAATGGCAGACATATGTGTGAAAGTTTCAAAAGGTACCTGAATGCAACATACACTATATAGACAATAGTGTCAGGACACCAACCCGTTACACCTGCTGGAATTAATCTCACCTTTTGCAGCTAAAACAGCTTTCACTCTACTGAGAATGATTTCTACTAGACAAGAGGACCTGGCTTACAATCTCCATATTAGTTCATTCCAAAGATGTTTGATGGAGTTGAGGTCAGGTCTCTGTGCTGGTCAGTCAATTTTTTCCAGAATAAACTCACCCAACTATGCCTTTATGGACCTTGCTTTAACCCCTTGAGGACAGAGCCCATTTTGGCCTTAATGTCTGGGCCAAATTTTTGAATTCTGACATGTGTCACTTTATGTGGTAATAACTTTGGAACGCTTTTACTTATCCAGGCCATTCTGAGATTGTTTTCTCGTGACACATTGTACTTCATGACAGTCATAAATTTGAGTCAATATATTTCACCCTTATTTTTGAAAAAATCCCAAATTTACCAAAAATTCGGAAAAATTTCCAAATTTCCAAATTTCAATTTCTCTACTTTCAAAATACACCGTAATACCTCCAAAAATACTTATTATTTTACATTCCCCATATGTCTACTTTATGTTGGCATCATTTTGTAAACGTCATTTTACTTTTTTAGGACGTTAGGAGGCTTAAAAGTTTAAAAGCCATTTTTCAAATTTTCACAAAATTTTCCAAAACCATTTTTTTTTAGCACCAATGCAGATATAAAGTGATTTTGAGGGGCTTACATAATGAAACCCACCATAAATGACCCCATTTTAGAAACTACACCCCTCAAATTATAAAAAACTGCTGTTACAAACTTTGTTAACCCTTGAGGTGTTCCACAAGAATTAATGGAAAATGGAGGTGAAATTTCAAAATTTCACTTTTTTCGTAGATTATTCATGTTAATATTTTTTTTCTTGCAACATAGCAAGGGTTAACAGCAAACTAAACCTCAATTTACATTGCTCTGATTCTGCAGTTTACAGAAATACCCCATATGTGGTGGTAAACGTCTCTATGGGTTTGTGGCAGTGGTCAGAAGGAAAGGAGCGCCATACGGATTTTGGAGGCAAAATTTGCTAGAATAGTTTTTAGGCACCATTTTGTAATTGAGAGACCCTGACGCACCCCTACAGTGGAAACCCTCATAAAGTGACCCCATTTTTGAAACTACACCCTACAAAGAATATATTAAGGGGGGTACTGGCCACTTTGACCCCCTAAGCATTTTACGGAATTTGGAAACACTTGGCCGTGAAAATGAAAAATTTTTTTCTTCCAATAAAATGTTGCTTTAGCCCCAATTTTTTTTATTTGCATAAGGGGTAACAGGAGAAAAGCCCCCCCATAATTTGTTACCCATTTTCTCCTGAATACGGCAACACCCCATATGTGGTGGTAAACTGCTGTGGGGGTACATGGCAGGACTCAGAACAGAAGGAGCGCCATATGGATTTTACAACACAGATTTTGATGGAGTGGTTTGCGGGAGCCATTGATTTTTATTTTTTTGAGCTATTGTCTTATGTGGGGGCTCATTTTTTGCAGGATGAGGTGAGGTTTTCATTGGTACCATTTTGGGGTAAATACGCCTTTTTGATCGCCTGCTATTACACTTTTTGTGAGGGAAGAGGGAAAAAAATGGCTATTTTGGCATAGTTTTTTTAAAAATTTTTTTACAGCATTCGCCTGGGGGGCCATCTCATGTAATATTTTTATAGAGCAGGTTGTTACGGACGCAGCGATACCCAATATGTCCAACTTTTTTATTGTTGGAAAGTTTTACACATTAGATGCATTTTTGAACAGAATAAAATATTTTTTTTGTGTTGCCATTTTCAGAGAGCCATATTTTTTTCAGTTTTCGGGCGATTGTCTCAGGTAGGGTACAGTTTTTGCGGGACAAGATGACGGTTGAATTGATACCATTTTGGGGTAAATATGCCTTTTTGATCGCCTGCTATTACACTTTTTGTGAGGGAAGAGGGAAAAAAATGGCTATTTTGGCATAGTTTTTAAAAAAATTTTTTTACAGCATTCGCCTGGGGGGCCATCTCATGTAATATTTTTATAGAGCAGGTTGTTACGGACGCAGCGATACCCAATATGTCCAACTTTTTTATTGTTGGAAAGTTTTACACCTTAGATGCATTTTTGAACAGAATAAAATATTTTTTTTGTGTTGCCATTTTCAGAGAGCCATATTTTTTTCAGTTTTCGGGCGATTGTCTCAGGTAGGGTACAGTTTTTGCGGGACAAGATGACGGTTGAATTGATACCATTTTGGGGTAAATATGCCTTTTTGATCGCCTGCTATTACACTTTTTGTGAGGGAAGAGGGAAAAAAATGGCTATTTTGGCATAGTTTTTAAAAAAATTTTTTTACAGCATTCGCCTGGGGGGCCATCTCATGTAATATTTTTATAGAGCAGGTTGTTACGGACGCAGCGATACCCAATATGTCCAACTTTTTTATTGTTGGAAAGTTTTACACCTTAGATGCATTTTTGAACAGAATAAAATATTTTTTTTGTGTTGCCATTTTCAGAGAGCCATATTTTTTTCAGTTTTCGGGCGATTGTCTCAGGTAGGGTACAGTTTTTGCGGGACAAGATGACGGTTGAATTGATACCATTTTGGGGTAAATATGCCTTTTTGATCGCCTGCTATTACACTTTTCGTGAGGGAAGAGGGAAAAAAATGGCTATTTTGGCATAGTTTTTTTAAAAATTTTTTTACAGCATTCGCCTGGGGGGCCATCTCATGTAATATTTTATAGAGCAGGTTGTTACGGACGCAGCGATACCCAATATGTCCAACTTTTTTATTGTTGGAAAGTTTTACACATTAGATGCATTTTTGAACAGAATAAAATATTTTTTTTGTGTTGCCATTTTCAGAGAGCCATATTTTTTTCAGTTTTCGGGCGATTGTCTCAGGTAGGGTACAGTTTTTGCGGGACAAGATGACGGTTGAATTGATACCATTTTGGGGTAAATATGCCTTTTTGATCGCCTGCTATTACACTTTTTGTGAGGGAAGAGGGAAAAAAATGGCTATTTTGGCATAGTTTTTAAAAAGATTTTTTTACAGCATTCGCCTGGGGGGCCATCTCATGTAATATTTTTATAGAGCAGGTTGTTACGGACGCAGCGATACCCAATATGTCCAACTTTTTTATTGTTGGAAAGTTTTACACCTTAGATGCATTTTTGAACAGAATAAAATATTTTTTTTGTGTTGCCATTTTCAGAGAGCCATATTTTTTTCAGTTTTCAGGCGATTGTCTCAGGTAGGGTACAGTTTTTGCGGGACAAGATGACGGTTGAATTGATACCATTTTGGGGTAATTACGCCTTTTTGATCGCCTGCTATTACACTTTTTGTGAGGGAAGAGGGGAAAAAATGGCTATTTTGGCATAGTTTTTTTAAAAAATTTTTTACAGCATTCGCCTGGGGGGCCATCTCATGTAATATTTTTATAGAGCAGGTTGTTACAGATGTGGCGATACCTAACATGTTCATGTATTGTGTGGTTTTTTTATTTTTAATCAATTTTTTTAACTTTTTTTTTAAAACTTTTTTTTTTCCACTTTCTGGACTCAGATCCACTTGGTTCTTCAAGAACCAGTGGGTCTGGTATTTTACAATACACTGCAGTACACTGTATAGTGTACTGCAGTGTATTTTCTTATAGCCTGTTCAAGCTCCTGCCTTTAGCAGGAGCTTGAACAGGCTTTCATGGCAAGCCAGACGAAAGCGTCTGGTTGCCATGGTAACCATCGGGACGCTGCCACAGCAGAGCAGCGTCCCGATGGAAGGGAGAGGGAGCTTCCTCCCTCTCATCTGCCCACACCATCGGCGCTGCCAGCGCACCGCAGCGCCGATGGGAGAGGGAGGGAGCGCTCCCTCCCTGTTAACCCCTTCCATACAGCGGTCCCTACGGACCGCGGCATGGAAGGGGTTAAACTGCTGACATCGGTGCCAGCACCGATGTCAGCAGTTTCAAGCAGAGTATCAGCTGTATGCTGATACTCTGCTTGAATAACTCTCGGCCATTCAGAAAAATTATTGCGGGCGGCACTCGCGGCAGCCGCCCGCACATTGGAAGTCTCCCCCCCGCCGCCCATCTGCCCACCCATCTGCCCACAGCCAATCAGGGGGGCGGGGGGGACACCCTGACCCCCCCCTAACCCCTGACACTCGGCGGGGATTCGCTAGAATAGCGCTATCCCCGCCGAGTACACGGAGCCTGCTGTGAATGGCTGGTCTGAATAGACCAGCCATTCACAGCGATCGCCATTATGGGGGGTGCACGGCACCCCCCGAGGCCTTCACTATGGATGGCTGGCTGTGTCTAACAGCCGCCATCAAAGCATGTTAACCCCGCTGCACTGAGCAGCGGGGGTTAACATGCATGACGTACCGGTACGCCCTGTTGCGCTAAGTACCTAGCGCCCATGACGTACCGGTACGTCCATTGTCGCCAAGGGGTTAAGCAAGGAGTCACAGTCATGCTGGAACAGAAAGCTGTTCTCACAAAATTGAAAGTGTACAATTGTCCAAGATCTCCAGGTAGGCTAAAGCATTACAATTTACTTTCACTGAACCTAAAGTAAAGGGCATAGGCCATCCACTGTAAAACAACCTAATAGCATTATCCCTTCTACAACAAACTTGACATTTGGCAAGTCAATCCTAGACTCGTCTATCAGACTGCCAGATAGAGAAGTATGATTCGTCATTCCATGGAACAAACTTCCGCTGCTCCAGAGTCCAGTGCAGGTGTGCTTTACACCACTCCATCCAAATGCTTGGCATTGTGCATGATGATATAAGGCTCTCATGCAGCTTCTAGGCCATGAAAACTTATGCCATAAAACTCCAGTTTTTGTGCTGAAGTACTCGAATTGGGGCCGCCACTCTGTAAGAGGAACTTAGGTAGTATTATATATATTTTTTTAAATATTTATTTATGTGCTATTTTTACTTTTTCTATACCTGTATGCTCTTTTCCAATTTACGTGGTGATCAGAAGGTGTGTCTTTGTGAAACCTTATATTGCTGATACAGGGACTTACACCTTTCTATGAGTGAATTCACCAACTGACCGAAGTCGACTTCAATCCGAATTTCAGGAAAAATTAGATTCACCACAAAGTCAAATTTCTTTGCGCTTTGTGGTAACCAATCAATTTTTCCTAAATGGTGGCTGAAAGTAAAAAAGCAATTATACTCACCTCATTCACTTGATCGTGGAGAGGCTGTCCTCTCCCCTCTTGATTAAAAAAAACCTATGGCAGGCATGATGATGTCACCACGTGATTATGCTGGGAGTGTGGGTGTCATCAACACTAGGGGAATCATACTGTGTGGGGAGGCACTAAAGTAGAATCATAGGGTGACAGGGGGACCAAGGGTTCATCCTTACTATAAAGGGTAACCACTACTGTGTGAGGATCGCAAAGAGGATTAGGAGGGTTTAGAAGTGTAGCTAAAAAAAACAAATTGCTACAGTATGCTACACACCACTGGTTTTGTCCCTTCTTAACTCTTTCCACTTGAGCTTTCACCCAACAGCTAACTCAGGTAAGTGAACCTTTACAAAAAGTACTTGAGTACCCCCCCCCCCCCCCCCGATATAGTGTATATGCATTAAAAGATTTTCCCTGCTCTTGAAAACTGTCTGAACTGTGGTACTTATGATTTTTTTTAATCTTATTATGTTGCACGTAATGAGCCAACCCCAATATTAGTAAAGCATTAAAAAAATGTAGACATTATTACTATTAATTAAATGCTTATTAGTAAGCAAGCAGCAATAATAGCATAAATGTTAAAGGCATAGTTAAAGATTAACACAGGCGGTAATAAGACAGTTTATAGAAAAGAATCAGGACAGTTGCAGCTGTATCTTTGCTACCTGCTGAGGGTTGCTAAGCAACTTGGGCCTATTACTGCCCCAAGGGCCTTTTACTTTACAATTTAGATATTTGGAAATGAAAAATCCATTCACACCATTGTAAAAATGAATTTATTAAAAAAATAATAATAAAAGAATATACTATAGTATATATACTATAGTATAGTATATAAAAGAATATACTATATATATATATATATATATATATATATATATATATATATATATATAGTCATGTACTTTTAAATACGTATCAATTACTTGAAGTAGAACTTTTTTTTTATATAACTGACAATATCTAAAAGTAATCCAAGGTTTAAAATGTGACATTTTGACTCTAAGGGAGGAATTATTTGCAATTTGTTTTGAACAGAAGCTTAGTTCATGTCAGATGTGAACCTCCAGACAATCATTAGTTTAAACTGCTTGCTATGTGTTTAAAAATTTCAGTCAATTTACAACTGATCTGAATTGCAAATATGATGGTAATAAGCCATTAGGGAACAGCATATCTCTTTTTTACACTTACAACCCTCTGCTGTAGGATTTCTAGCAAAAAATGTGAATATGTCATTGTCTTTCTAACATAATAGTACAAAAATGAAAAAAAAAAAGCATCCCTGTCTGAAAATTTCCTTTGTGATCATAATCACATACAATAATTATGGGTCCATATATGCAAATGTGTTTTAGGGATTACATTTGAGTATATGAAAGGTATACATTATTATGCTTTTCAATAAGAGTAATATGCAGTTGGTTTCTCTTTTAAAGGCACTCTAAATAACAAATACACAAAATGCAACTATAAAAACAGTTTAACTATATTTACAGGGTATTTTAACAATTACTGCATTGCGAAGGCTTATGCGCCATTGAATAGTGCACCATTAAAATTAACCGTTTCCTACTCTGTGACATATTATTATATATCTGAGGGCTGGTAATTGTATGTCATGAAGAGGGCATTAGCTGAGGAGCCGGGCCTGTGCCATTGCTTGTAGGTGCCAGCTGTATTATACACCTAGCACCCGGCTCTCAATTATGGGATTGGACATATATATATATATATATATATATATATATATATATACTAGCAGAAGGACCCGGCTTCGCCTAGGTATATTTCATCTATTTCATTTAATGTTTCTGTGTGTCGTTGCAGAGGGAAAGTCAATGCAGCAGACAGAATTTGATTTTTACCTTCATTTTTTCAATCCCCATTGGCTGCGGAGTGGGAGGGGGCATGACCTGACCAGGCCGGGGGCGTGGTTTAGCGGGACCTTGGGGGGGGGCTGCTTTTAAGTCCTTCTTTTGAGGGTGCCCTGAATTGCAGGTCAATGCCATGGTAATTTATGAGGAAACACAGTGGGTAGCAGTGGAAGAAAACATCGCTTAGCACGGGTATATTTAATCTATTTCATTTAATGTTTGTGTGTGTCATTGCAGAGAGAAAGTCATCCTCCCTCCCACCCCTGCAGCTGACAGAAGTTGATCTTTACCTTTAATTTTTCAATCCCCATTGGCTGTGGAGTGGGAGGGGGAGTGGCCTGACCTACTCGGGGGCGTGACTTAGCGAGACCTGGGGCAGGGGTTTTAAGTCCTTCTTTTGAGGGTGGCCTGAATTACAGGTCAATACCATGGTAATTTATGATGGCACACAATGGGTAGCAGTGGAATAAAACATCTTGTATTACTACTGAAGGTCTTAGTCTAAAATTAGTGTATTTCATCTATTTTATTTAATGTTTCTGTGAGTCATTGCAGAGAGAGAGTCAATGCAGCTGACAGAAGTTGATTTTTACCTTCATTTTTTCAATCCCCATTGGCTGTGGAGTGGGAGGGGCGTGGCCTGACTGAGTCAGGGGCGTGGCTCAGTGAGACCTTGGGCGGGGGTTTAAGTCCTTCTTTAGGGGGTGGCCTGAATTACAGGTCGATGCCATGGTAATTTATGAGGACACACAATGGGTAGCAGTGGAAGAAAACATCTTTTATTACTACTGAATGTTCTTAGTCTAAAATTAGTCTAAAACATAAGTTATATTTATGGTAACCGGAATACCCCTTTAACATTGTCATCTACAGCGCTCTGCCCCTTTAAAGCAGTGAAGACAAATGGCTGGGTGGTTATTTACATGAGCTCCTCAGTTGGCTGCTAATTACCTGGCTCGGTTGTTATGGAAACTAGTGTGTATGTGGAGAGAATGGCAGTTGGTATTTGAAGTAAAATGCTCCCAGGCTAATATTGGCTAATGGAGATCATATTTTGGAAATATCTCGGGAACGGTACGTCCTAGAGAGCTGAGACCTGGTCTAAAACCTCCCCGGACACCTGATGTACCTGTGTGCCGAATTTGGTGAAAATCGGTCCAGTAGTTTGGTCGCGCATAGAGAACAGACAGACAGACGGACAGACAGAAACTCATTTTTATATATATAAGACACTAGCAGAAAGACCCGGCTTCGCCTGGGTATATTTCATCTATTTATTTAATGTTTCTGTGTGTCGTTGCAGAGAGAAAGTCAATGTAGCTGACAGAAATTGATTTTTACCTTCATTTTTTCAATCCCTACTGGCTGCGGAGTGGGAGGGGGCGTGGTTTAATGGGACACGGGGGGGGGGTTAAGTCCTTCATTTCAGGGTGGCCTGAATTATAGGTTAATGCCATGGTAATTTGAGGAAACACAATGGGTAGCAGTGGAAGAAAACATTGCTTTGCGCGGGTATATTTAATCTATTTCATTTAATGTTTCTGTGTGTCGTTGTAGAGAGAAAGTCATCCTCCCTCCCATCCCTGCAGCTGACAGATGTTGATTTTTACCTTCAATTGTTCAATCTCCATTGGCTGCGGAGCGGGAGGGGTCATGGCCTGACTGAGTCAGGGGCGTGACGTTGCAAGACCTGGGGCGGGGTTTTAAGTCCTTCTTTTGATGGTGGCCAGAATTACAGGTCGATGCCATGGTAATTTATGAGGACACGCCATGGGTAACAGTGGAAGAAAACATTGCTTTGCACAGGTATATTTAATCTATTTCATTTAATGTTTCTGTATGTTGTTGCAGAAAGAAATCCAACTTCCCTCCCACCCCTGCAGCTGACAGAAGTTGATTTTTACCTTCATTTTTTCAATCCCCGTTGGCTGCGGAGTGGGAGGGGGCGTGGCCTGACAGAGTCGGAGCGTGGTTTCCCGAGATCTGGGGCGGGGGTCAGAGTGTCATGAATTACAGGTCGATGACATGGTAATTTATGGGGACCCGCAATGGGTAGCAGTGGAAAAAAAACATCTTTTATTAGTACTGAATGGTCGTAGTCTAAAATTAGTCAATTTCATCTACGATTTTTGTGTGTCGTTGCAGAGAGAAATTCACCCTCTCACCCCTGCAGCTGATTTTTTTCAATCCCTGTTGCCTGCGGAGTGGGAGGGGGCGTGGCCTGGCAGAGTTGGTGGTGTGGATTATCAAGATGCTTCGAACGGTTATAGTCTGAAATTAGTCTATTTCATATAAAATTTTGTGTGTCATTGCAGAGAGAAATTCACCCTCCCACCCCTGCAGCTGACAGAAGTTTATTTTTCCCTTCATTCTTTCAATCCCTGTTGGCTGTGGAGAGGGAGGGGGCATGACCTGACAGAGTTGGGGGTGTGGCTTAGCAAAGCGCTTCGTATAGGTGATTTAATCTATTTCATTTAATGTTTCTGTGTGTCGTTGCAGAATGGCTGCAGAGTGGGAGGGGGCGTGGTCTGACAGAGTTGGGGGCGTGACTTAGCAAGACGATTCGAACAGTTGTAGTCTATAATTAGTCTATTTTATCTAAAATTTTTGTGTGTCGTTGCAGAGAGAAATTCACCCTCCCACCCCTGCAGCAAACAGAAGTTTATTTTTACCTTTATTTTTTCAATCCCTGTTGGCTGCAGAATGGGAGGGGGCGTGACCTGACAGAGTCGGGGGCGTGGATTAGCAAGACGCTTCACATGGGTGTATTTAATCTATTTCATTTAATGTTTCTGTGTGTCATTGCAGAAAGAAAGTCAACCTCCCTCCCATCCCTGCAGCTACCAGAAGTTGATTTTTACCTTTATTTTTTCAATCCCTGTTGGCTGCGGAGTGGCAGGGGGCGTGGCCTTACAGAGTCGGTGAGTGGCTTAGCAAAGCGCTTCGCATAGGTGCATTTAATCTATTTCATTTAATGTTTCTGTGTGTCGTTGCAGAATGGCTGGGGAGTGAGAGCGGGCGTGGCCTGACAGACGGGGCGTGGCTTAGCAAAAGGCTTCGAACGGTTGTAGTCTATAATCAGTCTATTTCATCTAAAATTTTTGTGTGTCGTTGCAGAGAGAAATTCACCCTCCCACCCCTGCAGCAAACAGAAGTTTATTTTTACCTTCCTTTTTTTTTAATTCCCATTGGCTGCGGAGTGGGAGGGGGCGTGACCTGACAGAGTCGGGGGCGTGGATTAGCAAGACGCTTCGCATGGGTGGATTTAATCTATTTTATTTAATGTTTGTGTGTGTTGTTGCAGAAAGAAAGTCAACCTCCCACCCATCCCTGCAGCTGACAGAAGTTGATTTTTACCTTTATTTTTTCAATCTCTGTTGGCTGCGGAGTGAAAGGGGGTGTGGCCTGACAGAGTTGGGGGTGTGGCTTAGTGAGACCTGGGGCGGGGGTTTTAAGTACTTCTTTTAGGGTGGCCTGAATTAAAGGTCAATACCATGCTTATTTATGAGCCCACGCAATAGGCAGCAGTGGAGGAAAACATCTTTTATTACTACTGAACTGTAGTAATAGAAAAAAACATAAGTTATATTTATGGTAACCGGAATACCTTTAACAGTGTCAGTAAATAGAAATGGATGAGATCCTCAGCTGCTGATAATTACCTGGTTGTTATGGAAACCTGCCCTCCCTGTGTTCGCCTTTGCAGAGAATGGCAGTTGGAGTTTAAAACCAAAGTTCCCAGTTGTAATGTTGGCTAATGGAGATCATATTTTGGGAATATCTCGGGAACGGTACGTCCTAGAGAGATGAGACCTGGTCTAAAACCTTCCCGGACACCTGATGTACCTGTGAGCCGAATTTGGTGAAAATCGGTCCAGTAGTTTGGTCGCGCATAGAGAACAGACAGACAGACAGACAGAAACTCATTTTTATATTATTAAGAGACTAGCAGAAAGACCCGGCTTCGCCTGGGTATATTTCATCTATTTATTTAATGTTTCTGTGTGTCGTTGCAGAGAGAAAGTCAATGCAGCTGACAGAAATTGATTTTTACCTTCATTTTTTCAATCCCTATTGGCTGCGGAGTGGGAGGGGGTGTGGTTTAATGGGACACGGGGGGGGGGGTTAAGTCCTTCATTTCAGGGTGGCCTGAATTATAGGTTAATGCCATGGTAATTTAAGGAATCACAATGGGTATAAGTGGAACAAAACATTGCTTTGCGCGGGTATATTTAATCTATTTCATTTAATGTTTCTGTGTGTCGTTGCAGAGAGAAAGTCATTCTCCCTCCCATCCCTGCAGCTGACAGATGTTGATTTTTACCTTCAATTGTTCAATCTCCATTGGCTGCAGAGTGGGAGGGGTCATGGCCTGACTGAGTCGGGGGCGTGACGTTGCAAGACCTGGGGCGGGGTTTTAAGTCCTTCTTTTGATGGTGGCCAGAATTACAGGTCGATGCCATGGTAATTTATGAGGACACGCCATGGGTAACAGTGGAAGAAAACATTGCTTTGCACGGGTATATTTAATCTGTTTCATTTATTGTTTCTGTATGTTGTTGCAGAAAGAAATCCAACTTCCCTCCCACCCCTGCAGCTGACAGAAGTTGATTTTTACCTTCATTTTTTCAATCCCCGTTGGTTGCGGAGTGGGAGGGGGCGTGGCCTGACAGAGTCGGAGCGTGGTTTCGCGAGATCTGGGGCGGGGGTCAGAGTGTCATGAATTACAGGTCGATGACATGATAATTTTTTGGGGACCCACAATGGGTAGCAGTGGAAAAACCATCTTTTATTGGTACTGAATGGTCGTAGTCTAAAATTAGTCAATTTCATCTACGATTTTTGAGTGTCGTTGCAGAGAGAAATTCACCCTCCCACCCCTGCAGCTGACAGAAGTTTATTTTTCCCTTCATTCTTTCAATCCCTGTTGACTGCGGAGTGGGAGGGGGCATGACCTGACAGAGTTGGGGGTGTGGCTTAGCAAAGAGCTTCGCATAGGTGATTTAATCTATTTCATTTAATGTTTCTGTGTGTCGTTGCAGAATGGCTGCAGAGTGGGAGGGGGCATGGTCTGACAGAGTTGGGGGCATGACTTAGCAAGACGATTCGAACAGTTGTAGTCTATAATTAGTCTATTTTATCTAAAATTTTTGTGTGTCGTTGCAGAGAGTAATTTATCCTCCCACCCCTGCAGCAAAGAGAAGTTTATTTTTACCTTTATTTTTTAAATCCCCATTGGCTGCGGAGTGGGAGGGGGCGTAACCTGACAGAGTCGGGGGCGTGGATTAGCAAGACGCTTCACATGGGTGTATTTAATCTATTTCATTTAATGTTTCTGTGTGTCGTTGCAGAAAGAAAGTCAACCTCCCACCCATCCCTGCAGCTGACAGAAGTTGATTTTTACCTTTATTTTTTCAATCCCTGTTGGCTGCGGAGTGGGAGGGGGCGTGGCCTTACAGAGTCGGGGCGTGGCTTAGCAAAGCGCTTCGCATAGGTGCATTTAATCTATTTCATTTAATGTTTCTGTGTGTCGTTGCAGAATGGCTGCGGAGTGAGAGGGAGCGTGACCTGACAGAGACGGGGCGTGGCTTAGCAAAAGGCTTCAAACGGTTGTAGTCTATAATTAGTCTATTTCATCTAAAATTTTTGTGTGTCTTTGCAGAGAGAAATTGTAACGGGGAGCCGGCAGCGCGCTTCCCCTCTGCCGCTCCGCCGGTCTCCCAGGAGTGCGTCCTCGTCTCCATGACGACACTCACAGGAGAGGGCCCGGCGCGCACACTGATACAGCGCGTCTGGCGTCCTCCCCGCCCCCCTAGTAAACGAGCAGGCGGGGACATCTGAGCGCTGGTCTGGACAACCAGCGCTCAGAACATTTATTATATACCTATAAATTTGGTGCATATTTGAGCGCTGGTCACGTTTGGCCAGCGCTCAGTATGCAAATGAGGTCATGTGACGCTGGCCCTGTCACATGACCCAGTGAAGGGCTATTTAAAGCCACTAGTTGTCCTCCCTAATCGCCTGTGATTAGCGTTACAACTTTGATCAGAGCTTGAGCGACCTTGTGTTTGATTGCTATTTGACCCTGACCCTTGGACTTGGACTTCGACCTCTCTTTGCTTTACCCCCGGTATTGACGTTATCTCTAGTGTATGACCCGGCTTGCTGACTATTCTTATATTGTGTTTGTTTCGTCTGTGTTTGTCTCTCCAATTGTTCCCTGTCCCTCCCTGCGCACTTATACAGAGCAGGGACCGTCACCGTGGTTGTCCGCGGCCGCCTAGGGCCGACTGAGGCAAGCAGGCAGGGAGAGCACGGGGGGGTATTCAGTACAGGGCGCACATTCCCTTGTCTTCCCCGTGATAGAATCACAGGCCATACTAAATGGAGCCGTTGCGAGTTCTCACGGATCATATGAGTAACATGGCTCAGATGATCCAGGATCTGGCCGAGAGAATCCAACACCAGGAGCAGCTGCAAACTGCACCCGCAGCCGCTCCCTCCAATATTGAACCCCATATAAGGTTGCCCGATCGGTTTGTGGGTAACCGAAAAACTTTCCGTTCTTTCCAGGAAAGTTGTAAATTATATTTTCGTTTATGCCCACACTCCTCGGGTTCTGAGCAGCAGCGGGTAGGAATAATTATTTCCTTGCTGCAAGGGGATCCGCAGGAGTGGGCTTTCTCATTGCCATCGGACTCCCCATGTCTGTTGTCTGTGGAGGCCTTTTTCCAGGCCTTAGGTCTTTTGTATGAAGAACCAGACTGGGCCACTGTAGCAGAAACTCAGCTCAGGAACATTCAGCAGGGAAACCGCCCAGTAGAGGATTACTGTGCAGAGTTCAGGAAGTGGTGTGTCTCCTCTGGGTGGAATGACCCAGCTTTGAGAAGCCAGTTTAGGGTGGGGCTGTCAGACCAACTCAAGGATCTTCTGGTTAGTTATCCTACTCCTGACTCCCTAGAGACGACCATGACTTTAGCCATTAAGCTGGATCGACGGTTGAGAGAGAGACAGAGAGAACGATCAAGTACTCCTCAAGTTGTCGTCCTGCCTGAGTTTCCTCCTCTGAGTCCACCTCCTGCCAAGGTCCCGGAGGAGTCCATGCAGTTAGGAGGAACCTTGAAAAACCAAAGACGTTTAAAGGGAGCCTGCTTCTACTGCGGTGAGGTGAACCACTGGCTCCAGCAGTGTCCAAAACTTCCGCCCTCTAGGAGATCTCCGGCGGGAAGTAAGGTAACCCCAGCAGTGGTAAGGAGAAAGATTTTAGTACCTATCTCCATTGTGTATGATCAATTCAGGGGTTCTGGAAAGGCTTTTGTTGACTCCGGTTCTGCTACTAATTTTATTGATTTTGATTTTGTACAGTCTGTGGGTTTACCGATGGTCCCTTTAAGGGAGGTAATTCAAATTATCGCCCTCGACTCCACCCCCCTAAATAATGGGAGGATCGAGTTCTGTACTCCTAGTGTGACCCTGACGGTTGGGATTTCGCATTCCGAAAAATTTGTTTTTTGGGTCTTAAAGAATTTACCTGCTGACCTAGTTCTTGGTTTACCTTGGTTGCAGGACCACAATCCTGTAATCAATTGGTCAACAGGTGAATTAGAAAAATGGGGGCTGAATTGTGACAAGTGTTGCAAATCTGTATTGCAGTTGGGAGGTACTACTGGGTCTCTTTTCTTACCTGAGTACATCAACGATTTTTCGGACGTTTTCTCCATGTCCGAGACTGAGTTCCTCCCTCCTCACCGGCAATATGATTGTGCCATCGATATTATTGAGGGGTCCAAATATCCCAAGGGCCGTATCTATAATCTCTCTACTCCAGAGCGTCAGTCCATGAGGGATTATCTCAAGGAGAGTCTGGCCAAGGGTCACATCCGGCCTTCTGTTTCTCTCATGGGGGCAGGTTTTTTCTTTGTCGGAAAAAAGGATGGAGGGTTGAGGCCCTGTATTGATTACAGGGAACTCAATAAAATTACTGTTAAAAACAGATATCCGCTGCCCCTTATTCCTGATTTGTTGAATCAGGTTCAGGGTGCTTTGTTGGTTTACTAAGCTAGATCTGAAGGGGGC